>OOFC01042167.1:0-43218 GCA_900323345.1 Pseudochromis fuscus | reverse complement strand
GTGGGGGGGGTGGTAGGGTTGGTACATGGTAAATATGAATAATGATGCAATAGGCATAACTGCACATCAAAATACATTCTGCTTCAAAATATTGTTGTTATCTTTACCACAGCAATTTCTACCTCAAACAACATCTAACTTCATGTCATAACTTGATCATTTGGACATACATTTCACTTTCAGTTTGAGCTTCTGTAGCAGACTTTCTCAAAGTCACTGAGCATGACTCCAAGAATTGATCTCACACAATATTCAATAGAAATTTGACAACATTTAATGAAATGTGACATAGATCAAAATAAAAGCCAAACCCTTGTATTCAATTAGTCATCTGCCTGCTGTGTCAATATTTGTTCATTTTCTGCTCAGTGAATTGTTTTTCTCACACTAAACAACAGCAGGGCATTATCCATCTCACTGCCATTTCATTTCTTAGTCTTAACGTGTTTTTTTAGCTCCAAACTAGGAACCACAACCTTCTTTAAGTTGGATCCATTGTTCAACAAATTAGAAAGCCGTTGAGCCTAAACTCCTATTCCCACACTGTGATCTTATCTATGCCATATCCAGGGACACAGGAAGGCTTTTACACATCATCGCCTACTTTATTCACCCTCTTGTCACTGGACATCTTACCTTGTTGTTCCATATTCAGCCCTCTCCCCTAAAAAGGAAAAAAAAGCACAGAGAATGAGACAAAATTAGTATACGCTGGTTTTACAATCACAGAGTTAGCGGTACGGTTGAGTGCTGGCCGACTATACAAGGCTGGCAGATGGAGACGGAAAGGGGTGTTATGAGAAAACGGGCATCTATTCAGCCAGAGTGAATGGGGTGAGCGCCATGGCTGCATTTGACTCACCGCCAGGCAGCGGTCATTCAGCGGTCGCCCTAGAAACAGCACAAGAGCCCCAGAAGGGGATGGCCTGTCTACTCTCTCTGTGAAGTGAAAATGTATCCAGGGGCAACAAGAGTGGGAGGTTGTGGGTGCTGATTTGTACAGTGCGATGATTCCATGATATCTGCAGCACATTAGTGCACACACACACATCTCGCTGTACGCAAACAAATTAAGGCCTCACTTTGATCAGTCAATCAGAAATGTTTGTTCAAGGATCACGTCATGTGTAAAGCAGCTTCCAGCACAATCCTTCTTTATGTCAAACACACATAAATCCAACCGTAACGCAGACACTAGCACAGGTCTGAAGCAGAAACAGGATGACACCTTCTCTCTTTTTGTGACATGAATGCATATTAAACATCAGGGATATGTGAGTGAAGCAGGACAAGGCATTCATTAAGTACAGTAATATACGATCTTTTCCTACTATGACCTGCTTTTAGGACCAAACATTTTAAGGTGTTGAGGGAGTGACAGCTTCAGTTTGAAATCTATTTTGATCTATTTATATTGATCTCATTTTAAAAATAAATGCTTTTAATTGAAATCAATCATGACAATGCCACCTACTGCATGCCTACACGAGTTGTACCGTTAACTATGTGATTTATGAGGAGTCTGAAAGCTTTGTAATTACCCACAGACCATTCCTGCAAGTAGCACCACAATGACGATAGAAGATCACGAGTTTATATACTGTTTTAATGTCTTCATGGACTTACAGTCAGTGTCCATTAAATGGTAAAACATAACAGAGTACTTCTTTTTGTGAGGGTTTTATTCAGCCTCAGTTTCCCTGTTGTATGTCCAGTTTGCAAGTTGTCACATGAATGACACAGCTTGATATAAATTTGTAAAAAAACATCCAAAAGCATGAGGGGAGCTCCAGGTAGATTATGCAGAACTGAATATAATATATATTACTTTGTTTTTGTTAACTGCAGATTAGTTATAACTACTCCATAACTCTATCTGTACTCCACAGCCTAGTACTGCCACAGTGTACTGATGTCTTCCTGTTATTGACAGGTAACCCACTCAATACTGAACTTTCAACCCCACTAATACACAGTACAAAAAATGTTTTGATAAGTCTCACCTTCTCCTAGCGTCTGCTTCAGAAGATCGTGCTTAGCCTGCAATTTCACAATGAGATTGCTGCCATTCAAGTATTCTTTGTATTTCTGCAGGTGAAATGGATTAAAAAAAAGAAAAAGAAAAACAGTCCCAGGGTTATTTATAGTGATACTTCATGTCATACACTGAGTACATGTGTCCCATGCCGCATGGTCGTTACACCGATTTATTAGAGGACTCACTGTGAAGTAGAAGCCCTCGGTTTCATGCTGATTGGCTCGCCTCTTAGAGATGTTTGCCTTGCTCATATAGGAGTCAGAGGAAGCAGATTTGACCGACTCTGTGGATTGGCTGTGCTGGAAGGCCTCTGAAACATCAAAGTCCTCCACAGTAAGCATGTCCTGAAGGGTTTGCATGGTGGCGTCAAGAGTCTTCCTCACCTGGCACACACAGGGTACGAACATGTGACTATGCTTTTAAAAAAAAAAAAAAAAAAAACACCCACATTCTCACCATCACATGTGATTTATTAAAATACATATGGAAAAAAATAAGACCTTGGTGATTCCTACACATGAGATAAATAATATTTTCACCAAATGTGCGTTTTTTTCCAGATGCATCTTTTAAGCGTCGCTGTTTAAGCAGCAGCACAGTCCAAGAAAATACTGCTGCAGGTCATTTGCACAGCGGTTTGACTGACACATAGTAAACAACAGAGTAATTAGCTTCCTGGCATCATGCATCGTGACATGAAAGATTAACTATGTTCCTTCCATGCGAGGCAGACAGGAAGAGAGTGTGTGTTTCTGTATTCATAGCAGACAGGCACTGACACACACACACACACACACCCTGGTGACCTTTAAACAGGTCTGTCTGAGTGACTCCAGGCCAGGGACCATGCTGGGGTGACCCCCAGTGGAGGAGAGAGACTGGATGACAGACGACCCCACACATCAGTGTCAGATTAAAGATGAATATAAATGCAGGGTGACAGGCATGAAGACTGGTTGTTTGTTGTTACGTGTTACTGTGGCAGAGGTGAGTGTCCTGGCGACCAATCCCATTTAAAAATACAGCACAGCCAAAAGAGGTATTAAAACGCCGCGGGTGCTGAGGCAGCTACCCGCCCTCTGATGAGTGATCACTCTTAATACGACAAAAATGTTTGCCAGGGGGTAGAGCGCTAATAGACAGGCTACTCATTTCTTTGCATTTGAGTTCCAGCATTCATAAAGGAAGAGATACACATTTTGGAAAATATGTTGTATGTATGTATAGTAAATATGAAGCAATACCAGCAGTTATTTATCTTAGCTAAGCTGCTGCAGATTTTGTGAACTCTAACATTCAGAAATGTACAATAATTTGTCAACAAATACAAAACAATTAAGTTAGAAAAGACAAACTGTGATTTTTATGGGCTGTAATGTGCAGGACTGTTATTTCTCGACTCCAGACGTCAACACGCCTGTGGACTTTTGTGGGTATATTTGAGAGACAACAAACTTCTGCCTGTCTTTATTGTCTGAAAACACTTTTTTTTATCCTCCACATACACAGTTGTGCAGAAGTTAAACAATCTCAGAGTCTCCTGTCTTATTTCCCAACAGCAGCTGAACACAAGTTCAACTCTCATTATCACGTTATAAATGCTAATACAACAAAACAAACTGTTCCATTTACCTTAAAGGAAAAGGCACAGAGGAGCTTTTTCAAACAGCACAGCTCACATATTTGTGAGAGTGTGGCTATTTTTAGACCATCATCTACTAACTAAATGGACTGCATGTGTCAAGCATATGGAGTGTGCGTAAATTATGATGTAAGAGTCCAACAAACTGCCATGTAATCAAAGAGTAGAACTAATATATAAAATATAGTATACCTATACATGATCCCATCTGTGCATTTCATGGCAAAAAAAACTGTGGATCTGAATTGAATCATTTACAGTGAGCTTGCTGTATACGTCCCAGTGTAAGATTTGTGCACACAGACTTTCTTACCTCTTCATTTTCAATTTTCAGCGTGGCCAGGCGAGACTGCAGCTGGTGGTAGCGCATCAAGAGCTCTGTCTGGACAGGCTGCTGAGCACTCACCTGACACACCTGGGATTAAGACAGAAGAGGATCTTTACCAGGACGATCAACCACAGAGGACAGCAAACAGGATGATGCCAAAGACCTACAATTAAACTATTAAACTACATTCCTCACCCCTCTCTTTCGGCTCACCTCATCTCCCATGTGTGGCTGATAGTCGAAACGTGCCGGAGGACAAAAGATCTGGCTATGTGTGTCCATAAATTTCAGCTTGTCGCCTCTGATGTCCATGGCATCTACCGCTCCCTCCAGTAAGTCTAATCCTTCATGGCGAGACGTTTCCAGACTATATTCTGCAGACAGGTAGGTTCTCATGGTGCGTGCCAAGCTGGCGTGGAAGCCTAAGTCACAACACTTGAGGGAAATAAAGCATACAGTCATTATGAATCAAGACGAGACAAAAACATAGTTGTTCATCACTATTTGACTTTTTGCCATTCAACTTACATCTATCATGTCTGACACGTCGTGGATGTAGTATTTGGCCACCAGGGCGTTGGTAGCTGCCAGATTGAGAAGATAGTCATTTCGGGCCTTTGTGCATTTCAGCTTGTTTTCAGAGTACTTGGCTTGTCTCTAGGGAGAAAGTGAAAGAGAGAGTCCCATTGATACCGGATGTAAAATGACTCTATTATGTACTCCAAAAAAATACATTGAACTGATTTTATCTTGTGTAATCAATATATGTATTCAATGCCAGGCACAAGAAGAGATTGTACATGGAGAGACTGGCTTTGTATAATGACAGCTCCTATGATAAAATCTAAGAATTTCATTACAAATGCAGTGAAAGTATATTTCCTATGATGCGCCTCATATACATCCTCATCATGTATCGGCATATCAGCCAAGACAGACCTTCTCCTTCAGTTTCTCCATCTTCTTCACAGAACTTCGTCGCTGTGGACGTTCATCATGACCATAACGCAGCAGGCTGGTACTAATGTCATTAGCTTTGCCGTGGTGCTTCTCCTCCTGCTTCTCTGCCTCCTTCAGTTTGCTTTCAGCGCTGAGACTCTCAGTGTGGTACATGTGGTACGTCTTCATCACCTATGGGAGCAAACAGCAAACATGAGACTCCGCTCAGTATGAAGAACATCACAGTCAAGTTATGAAGCATTTGTTAAGAAGGATGTGACTTTGATGACGAACAGAAATCATCTCCAATGATTAGTGATCCTGGGACATCACAACACGGACCAGAGCACAGGAAGGGATGATAGTGCTGACATCTACATCAGTTTTTTGTCATTAATATTTACAAAAATGCGGCTCACACATTCAGAATCATATGCTTAAATAACTACATTATCTGACACATTTAACTGCATGTTATTGTGACATCAAGCAAAACTCATTTTGAGTCATGAGCCCATCACGCCTCATTTTGAGTTAATTTCAAAATACTTTATTTGTTTCTCTGTGTCTGAATTCAGGTAAGTTCATTGGAGGACCGGCTCCATAAGCTCTACTATTAATCTCTGTGTTATTCTAACAATTATTTCAGAGATGAGGTTGATGACAAGCAGTTTTTATCTTTTTGGCAGAGGTGTGTGACAGTGAAAATCATCAGGAATCTCTAATTTATTCCAAATGAGCTCAGTTTATGTAGCTGTATGACACTGTTGTTAGGTTATGTGTGCAGGTTGCTTATTTATAACCACATGATCATAATATGACTAAGTAATGACAGCACTTGTATTTCAGCTCTAAGTGTGTTATACATATGAACTGGAGTGACCTCAGAACAGGGAGTGTAGCTTATTCATCATACTGGGAGTGTCATATTTTCATGTGCATTTCCTAACTGAGCTGAGGGTGTTGGGTGTGTTTAGCTGATGTGTCTACATATGTGTGTGAGTTTGTTTAATGCAGCATAGTAGAATAAAAACAGATCATGGTGTTTTTAAGGAGACCACATGTGAATGTTCAACTAGTAACTCTGAGTAAACCGTGCACAACATCTGCTTCTCCATCACCGATTCTCAAGTTCTGGTTTCCTAGCAACCCTGACTGAAACGGACGAGCAAAGGACAGAGAGATCGATCAGCAGGGGAGGAAGGAGGATACCAAGTGACAGTGCACAACCTCCTCTGCTACAAACATACGAAATAAGAAACTACTCCATTTCCACAAAAACCCAGCAGCAGATCGATACCAGCAGCTTCACAGGGATGGTTTATCACATAACTGCTGAAATAACCAAATCATGCAGACATACACACATACATGCCCTGTTTAAGCTTTGTAACTTTTCTTTTGTTATCTCAAAGTTGAACAGGCTCCTGCTGGTTCGTATGCTGTGTGGGGGAGCTGCAGACAGGCATTTAATAATGCATGAATCAGAGAGAGGAAAAATCAATATCAGTATAGCAGTAATGTTGCAGCGCTGTATAACGTTACTTGTAAGAATATTTCTCAGAGATTTATATCCAGTATTTCTGATTTTCTGCACCTTGATCTTCTAAAACATTATTGTGGTTGTCAACAATTACTAAAACTGCAGTTATTATGCTTACAATGCTGGACTGTTTTTTTTTTTTTATATTATTGTGATCTTTTATTCATCTCTTCATGAAACTCTAAATCAGAATTTCAAATATTTAACTTAAGATCATTGAGGAGACTGTCAAACTTTGGGGCAATTATAGTTTGAGGTCATAGTCAATTTTACTGGACCAAGATAAATGACTCTTAACTAAAAGACCAAATCTTGCCCAAGGTTTTTTAATTATCTTTGATTGATCACCCATAGTATTTACTCAATAATTACTAAGATGCAAGACAAATGGTTCAGTGTGTAGCACACAGCCGAAGGTGGACTTTAAGAAAAAATGAAACTGAACTACTGCAAACCTACTAGAGTGTGTAGATTCATTCAATTTCTTGTATTTATCTAAAGAGACTTGCATTGTTTTCATAGTTATTCCAGGTTTGTTCAGCATGTAAACAGGTTAAATTGTCACGGTAACTTGGTACATGTTTGTGAATCAAGTTGCATTTTCCCAATTCATGAAAGTTTTTGAATAATAACTAAAGATAATGATATAACTGAGCAATAAGACCCATGAAAGAAAGCAGTCTGGCGTGTCTGTCGTATTGTGTCCCACATACAGCAGATGATATCACTGCATCAGTTCATTTTCTTCAGCCACATGAGCATCACTGAACACAGATGTTTTCTATCTACACCACCAGAGACCATCTCTGTGTGTTTAATGTCATGTATGTGCATGCGTTTCCACATGCGGCATGTGGTCTATATGAGATTACAAGATATAACAACCCAGTGTTATCATACCACATAAGCATAGGTGTCTCATTACATGTAACATTACAACAGCTTATGTTGGCTGTATGCACGGTGCACTTCTGCAGCACAGACTGCTGAGTCTGCTTCAAGCACAGCTAGGGGCAAGAACACTCTCTCCTTCAAATGATGCAGAAATTCACACGGGGAGGAAGAATGTAAATTTTCTCCTTTCACGACCTCAGGAGGAGGAAGAAATGACCTGTTAAAGGCTGCTCTGCTGATAAGGCATATCTGCCATGTGCAGAGTCGAGCCAGCTGCTTCACAGGTTACAGGTTCAGGGCTGAAAAAAGCCCTGGCTCTCAGATTGACATGCTACAGGCAGCACACAGAGCAAAGGCAAAACAAGCAGCATGGTACAGACAGTGAAATGTTATGACATTTGTTTAACTTACTGTGTAGAGTTCATTGGTGACTTTCACTAACTCTTCATGCATCTGCACACCGATGTCTTTACTCTGTGAAAGAGGAAACAGCAGAAGAGTTTCACAGGTGACAATAGCACCACCTTGAAAGGACAAATGAGGACAGGTATTTAAACATCTAAGCTTGACAACAGGCTTATTTAACAGAGCTGCTTTCTCACGTGTGGAAAGCTTGAAGGCTGTGTACCAGTTTTTATTTGTACGTGAGCGATGTCAGCAGGCGTTGAAGTGCTGTCATTATTCTGCACCAGAAAAGATCTAATACAATGCCCAAAGTGCACATGCAGACAAAAATAGAACAGTGCAGTATCTGCAGAACATTTCCCATGGAGTAGAGTCACAGTTTCAGCTCAGTTACAGGGATAAGAGCCTATGATGAATTGGACATGTCCCACAATAGGGCTTAAAGCCCAAGAGAGGGAATGGTGCCAGTGGAGAGTGACTCTGGAAATCCTGTTGAGGGGATATGGAGCGGTGCTTAGCCCAATCAATCCTGTTTTTTTGTCACCTCCTCAGGACCACTTGTCAAAGCAGCAAGCATGTGTTTTGTTTTGGGGTTTTTTTACATGTGAAAAGAGTTAAACTTCAGCACATTCAGTACATTTGAACTTTGTTTCAACACATGCCAGAGCTGATTCATTCCCCATGTGTAGTTTATTAACACGGAGACTGCACTGCAGCTGAACCAGGATGCTAAAGCATAACAGGATTATTGTCTTGGAAAACCTTGTCACAAACTGAGCTAACTTTTGGCAAAGGGAGTTTTTCTGCATGCAGTTATTAGTCCTTCTCTTTTCGCTGGCCCCAAGCCCCCTCATTCTGATGAATGATCCCATCTTGATAGTGCAGAGCCCCCTAGAGGGCATAAATTACTAAGAAGACCTTTGCTACTGATCTAAATCCTCCAAGGTAGCTTGTTTATCACATGTGCTTTTCTGCAGGCATGCTGCTACTGTCGTACATTAAATATACACCCTATGAGTTATGACAGTAAAACTAAGAACAACAGTTGTACATTGTTAAAACTTAGAATTAAAGCTGCATGTAATCCAGATAGGGACCAGTTTAATGTGAATCTGGCATGAAGCAAAATTAGGGGCCTCCAAGGTGATGGGGTGTAAATTCAAACAATCTAAATAGGCATGTGATTCGGACCTACAGCACACATGAACAGGAGAAGTTAGAAAGATAAATAAAAGCTCAAAAGTCTCAGACACTGATAAACCCAGCAGCCATGCTATTGTACTGTTTCCAGGAGACCTCAGCATGCAAAGGTGTATAACAATTATATTAAATATCATTGAAGGCAGCAAGAGAGCGCAGCATTGTAAATGTAATTATCTAGATCAAAACTTCCTCAGATCAGTCTCTGAGAGGACTACCATGTTTGAAGTATCTGAAATATAATGTATATGCTGACATTTACTCATCCGGTATTTTTACATATTTTTACATATTACTGTTGGTGTGGCATGAAGTTCCCAGCTGTGGTTATCAGTCATGCGATTTAAGTAGATGAGTTGTGTGACTGTGTGCGTTAGTAACGGTCAGAGTTTCATGTCCTCATCCATTTTATTCTGATTCTGACCTTTTTGAAAAGTCTGATGACATCCTCGCCCACGTGTGCCAAACGGACAATGACGTTGTTGTTGTAGATGTCGCTGAGTGTGGCGTGGTCTCTGCTCTCCCGTCGGGTCTGGTCCAAGACCAAATACCAGCAGTTCACAGTGGACAGGAGATTTTGGTCTTTTCTGAAACACCAAGGGAAAGACGATGTAAGAGTGTAAATACAACAAATACTGAACATAGGTTATGACTTCCTTCTAAACTTAGTGTTTAACTTTTATTTCAGATAAACAGATTAACTTAAACTGGGACACAAACTAAAAGGTGCAGCAACAATCCTATGTCCACCTAGTCTTCCCAGAAAGATTCAACATTTAGTACTTGAGGTACAAAGAGACATGAAAGTGAACTAATACTTTCCTTACTGAACACATCCTTCACTTTAATATTTGGTACCAGCTCTACGGGGGTACACACTACAGATCAAGAGTTCACTGCACATGTGGTGAAGAATCAGCAAAAACCTTGACACACACACTCCTTGACACACACACACACACACACACACACTGACTGCCTCCTTGCTCAAAAGAGCATGTGAGTTCAATTATCTTCACACCAAAGAGTTTTTGTCTTTTTCTTGTTGCCTTCTTCATCTGTAGAGAACATTTTAGTGTTTTGTTACCTCGAGCAATTGTAACTGCTTGTAAAAACACTGTATTACTTTTAATTCATACCCTGCTTGAAAGTGTAAAACCACCTTTCCCTGCACGCCAATAGCTGATGTATGCTGAAATTTAGGTCGAGTTCATGTTCACGTTCCCTTTAATGTTTTGTGACAGGAGGAGAGTGACGGAGGGAATAATGGCTTTGAGTGTCTTTGTTAAAAGATAAGATTGTTTCCACACCGAGATAACGATCTCTGCTGAGTTGCCCACTCAACCTTTCATCATATCACACTATCAGTGGCTGTGGGTTGAGTAATTATCTGTTTTAAGTTTGTAAACTCAAGCTGCTATCAGCTACCTCCTAACTGAACATGACCATTTTTGTAAAGGCAGAATCTATGACTAAGATTGTATAGAGGTTGTATATAGAATTGAGATGTTGCTTATTGGTTTGTGGACAGGAGTTTGGTATTTGAACATCGCCATATTAGCTTTTTGGAGCCAGAAGAGACCATATTTGGATATGAAGGGAGGAGTGAGGAGGCGGGTCTGACTTTTGAACCTGAAGACACTGCCCAATGTGTAGGAGCCTCGAGTTCAACTAACCCCACCCCTAAATCTTCTTGATTTTGAAGTCTGATATCAACTTAATTATGATTTTGTTCTTCCAGATGGACCACCTGATCACTAATAAGAAGACTTGACTTCAGCTAATGACATCACAATGACTTGTGGGACTTGTTTTGCACTTCTGCATTGTCTTGATTTTTGAGACACGGTTGTCCATTTCTACATACAGTGTAAGGATGGACTGCGTTAGATTTAACGTGTTCCTCAAAAGTGGTCACTGTGTAACTTACAAAGTAGCCTGTATCACCTTATTCAGAGAAAGACTCATGACACTCATGCACACATTATGATTGTACACAAGCACTGCACTAGTTGCAACACCTGACCATCCTAAACCTCAGGCAGCAAACTGAAGAAAGGTGAATTAAATAAATAAACACTGAAAGGAGCCGTTTCAAGTGGCATATGTAACAATATAATATGAAATATACAGCTCAGCTCTGGAGATCCCTGGTGGTCTAGTGGTTAGGATTATTCACTCTCACCACTGAGGCCCAGGTTCAATTCCCAGTTGGGGATGTTGCTTAAATAACTTCCCAAACTGGGATCAATAAAGTACTTCTATCTATGCAGCTACTGATGCACAAGTCCAAGAAAAAAAATAAATAATAATAATTAAAAAAAAAATTAAATATCACAATTAAACTGTTCCTACCTACTAGTCGATCATTAGTTTAACAGCAACTATACATCAGATGCTGCTCTATTAAGGGTCAGAGATGTATTTAATCGAGGCATTTTGCAATTTCTCTGGATGATTATACAAACCATTGTGTGTATGTGGAAAACCTCGATTTCAAATTGTATTATTATTTATGATTATTATTTATTACCACCTTTTACAGTAATACACATTCATGTCATGGCATTAATATACACAGTGTAGCAATAAAAACATCACTCTTCTTTTAAACATGTGAGTCAATTATTATCTATAGAATAATATCCAATAAATTCTTCCAAATGACTGAACCTTTGCTTTGTGAGACTCTCTACACTTGGTCTGACTAAAAAAGCAGCTCCACAGCAGCATCTTATCTTTCAGAGTGAATCAGAAATACACAAGTTATTTTTGACTTTCATCCCACTTTTGAAGATAATGTTGAAAGGATGATTTTGACTTGTTTTTTTGTCAGCTGCTTCCAAACTTTGATCATTTTTATCCTTGGAGAGTTGCATTAATGCTTTTTTTGGGGTGAAGCTCTCTCTAATCTTTTGCTAGTTTCTCCTCTATAACAACAAAGAGAGGTTGTATGAACCCCCATTAATGTTGAAATGTAATGAGAAGCTGAACAAAAACCTTATTCATTTTTTAAACTCTGACTTATTTTGATATTTTCATATACATAAATAATATTAAATATCCATATATGAAGTGCCATTTACACATGTACATTTTCCGTCTTTGTCCTGGGTTTTAAAACTACAACTATAATCTCTCAGTATTGTTCATGCTTGGTGTTACATATAGTTCGATACTAAAGTTTATTTTCTGACTCTCGCCTTGTGTCTGGATGGAAAATGTGGAAAAAGCAGCACAAACTCAGAACCTTTTCGACGGCTGCTCTGCACTAAGTTAAAAGAGTTGTACTTGTGTGACGCTTAGGGTAATCCACAGCGCTGGGTATCAGCATCTTCTTCATGCTTTTCCTTTCATCCGTTAACTCTTTGAAAAAACTGAACAAGCTTTCCCTATAGGCCCTCCTTTCAAGCAGAGCAGGTGTTTGATCCTGGACATGGGATGGCAGCAACCTGACTGTAAATGTTTGGCTGTTGGCTGCTCGTGAATAAGGATGAGACTGCAGTATTCAAGACACAAAGGAGTTGATGAATAACTCCTCGTGGAAGATGACAGAGGGAAGTTTTATACCTGACAGCCTACAAAAAGCACAACAATATCTGTTTCACCACAATGTGTCTGCTTCAGGAGAACGCAGCCGAACTGGAGTGTACTGACAATTCAAATACATACGGCACCTATTAACTTCTGTGAGGGAGAAGGAATAGACATTTTCTTTTGTAACGTATCACGGTTTTCTGGAGACGCTCTACTGTGGGAGGCTGTGAATATGTTCAAGGATAATCTGCTTTATTAGATCCCACACTAGAAATTAAATTGTGAAAGGATCACTGATAATAAAAAAAAAGAGGGCACTGACATTTTGGTATTAAAATAAATTTAAAGTAAGAAAGCGGTTGGGAAACTTTAGAAGAGAAGAGCACGCGGCATTATTAATGATGGAGTCATTTCATTGTTGTCAACAAGTATGAATCTAGCTTTTGACAGACAGACATAATGATGACCATTTAATGTGACGGCGGGGGGACAAATCTGGGACAGTGGAGTGTGGAGAGAAGTCATGCAATGTGAGGTTTTCGCAGGGGTCTCCCTTTGAGGGATTGCTCCACTTATCAATGTCCCGGTGACGAGAGCTCTCCACTATGATTACTCTTTATGTCCAATCGGCCGGAGAGACTGAAAGAGAGCTGGAAAGACCTCTCCTGAATAAACCAACGTGTTTGTTACGCCCGAGTGAAACAACCAGGTCACATGAAAGGATGTGTAACTGCCTATGAATCAATTACAACCTCAGTACTGGAGTCATTTATCTGAATTCCTACACTGCTAATCCAGTACTACTACAGGTTTTAATGGGACAGAATAAACTGGAAACACTTACCTGCTTTTTTGGAACCATCAACCGCTAATTTAAAATCCATTGTGATCTATTTATAATCATTTGATCAGTCTCAAGCACTCTGAAATACACCAAGTTGTACAAAAGGTGCTGTACAAAAATGTTTAATGGATTGATGTGATTTTGCATTGATCTATCCCACGCTAAAGAGCAAACTTCAAAGCACAAGATTTCAACTGAATACACTGTAGCTCGCTCTTATTATTTATGATTATTCATTTCTTTGTGGTCAGGGTTTCTGATCAACCACACGGACATGGGCGGCGCATACAATCACAACCAGATCTAAAAGTCAGAGTGTGCTGCAGGCCCGTGTGGAAGTGGAAGAAGCGTTGGCTCCACGTGCCTCAGGGTGGGTTTGTTTCATGACCACTGATCTCCTCTACACACACAGTTAAAACAATTTAAGTAAATCTGAGGAAAAAAATTGCCCCGATTGTTTGCTGTGTGATTTATCTTTTGTGTCCATTGAGAAAATGTGAGTATTTGCGTAGCAGTGTAGCGTGAAGTTGTCTGAGAATGGAAATGAAATGACAGCCACAGAGAAAAGACGGGGGGTGGATAAAGAGTCTGACCTAGTTGGGAGAAACACTGCAGCCCGAGGCCACAAGCTTCCTTGGCCCTGGCTTCATTTCAGGTCATTTCTTCTGTTTTCATCCCTCATCTCCTTATTGCTGTTTATCCCTCCTCTCTTTCTCTCTGTTTCTGTTTTCATCTTCTCCGCGGTGCCAGTGATCAGTATGAAATATGTAACAGTTGTTTATCAGTCAGACGCATCTGATACAGACGTTCCACTACTTAACAAACTCTGGCGGGACTCACTTGAAGTGCTGGTGCTCTCTGGAGGTGCGGATCTTGGCAGAGTAGCGCTCGGCCAGTTTGTCGAGGCCTCTGGAGTACTCAAGCTGGAGCTCGGCCTTTCGGCGGAAGAAGTCCTGCAGGTCCTGCAGCAGCTGCAGCCGAGACTCAGACTGCTGCTCCAGACATCGGAACTGCTCCACCAGCTGGTTACGGATCTCTGCATATCAAACAGGGAGACTATCTTCAGAAAAAAAAAAAAAAAAAAAAAGGAGTCTCTCTGGGGGAGAGGGCTTACATGCTGGGTCTCACTTCTCCCTGCCAAACAGTGCTGCAGGTCAGCATTAAACCCATAATCTTTCAGCAGTGGCTTGAGCAAAGCGTGCAGACACAAATACGTGAGGATACAGTCAAGGCAGCACAACTACTAATAAAAGAACAAAGTCATCATAATTGGATAAAACTGGATGTCAAAGTGCATTTGTCTGCTGTCCGTATGTGTTTGTGTGTGTGTAGTGGGAGGGAGAGGGGGGTGTGGGGGTGTCTAAATGCTGGGGTAGCACACGTGCATATGAGATGCATGTCTGATGATTGCAGCAGACAGCACGGAAAATATAAAATAGGTCAGCTTCTCAAAATGCATTGTGCTGAGCGAGCCTTCAGAGAAGTTTGTCTTGAAAAAAACAAATTGCAAGCATTCTTTCGATTACAAGATTACTGCGGTTACAGTGTATGAGGTCTGGAAAAATAGCTGCTCCTGTTCAGGGTCTGAGACTGAAGAGAAATTATGTTTTGGACACAATTTTTTAAAATAAATTGATATTTTAAAACATATGTTGTACATATACAGAAACATAAAGTTCCCGTTACAGTAAGTATCATTGTAGCACCATCAGCTTGTTAGATGCAGGTCAGCAGGAGACATTCAGGCTTGTTACTAATCCTAAAGTGTAATAATTAGTAAACTCTCAGTGATAGATGACAACATGTGATATATGACAACCTACATTGGTGGTTTTCAATTAGCTGTTCCTAAACACATGAGAGATCTCAGGTACTAAAAACATTCAATAAAGTAATAACATCACATTCACAGTCTTACATTAACACTGAAATGCCATACAAATCATTTTTTATGTTATCCGTCCAGTGTTTATTGGACTGCTCCCATAAATCCAGTGGCTAAGAGGCTGCTGAATATGAACCATACATCATGTCAAAGCCTAAAGTGGAGCGACATGGTACTTTTGTGAATATCCAAATATAGCAAATAATAATAAGGTAAAATAAAATTGTAAACATAACCAAACTGATGCTAAAAGTAATAATCTGAACAACTATTACTACATTTTTATTATTGTTATTATTATTACAGCGTGGGTAAAATTACTATGTTGTTTAACAGAAAATTGTAGGGCAATAACATCGTAAAATCATTTTACCACAACTTAGTTTCGCTGAAAAGCCAATAAACAACCATTTTATCTTCCTACCCATCCTCCTCTGACATGATAAAAGATTTCACAAAGTACAGCTGAAGTTAAAGCAGTTCATTTATACTAAACTACTGTTGAGTTCACTTCTGTGGATCGAACATACTCACATATCTACATAAGAGGAACAAACAAAGCTTCTCTGTGTACATGACAATAAGAAGTAGTTGAGCAACATTGAGATGGCTGAAGGCTCCACTATGACAGACTGTTACAACCATGCATATAATTGTATATATTTATCAATGGAAAAGACTGCCCAGTAGAAGAAATGCTCTTTTGTTCAGCTCTAAATGCTGTTTCTGTATCTAGAAGAAAGGATTTCAAAAATGCCTCCCCCAACGTCCGAGAGCGTGAGTGAAAATGTGAATGAGCGAGCAAGAGTGAGACAAACACAGTAAATATGTCGTCCCTTGCTATCTGGAGACGTACCCCTCGTGGTCCCCACAGTTGCCCAGTTGCCTGGTTACATGCCTCTGGAGGCATTTCAATAAGAGCAGGCCAGTTCCCTGTTCTGACAGTCGCAGCAGTCAGTCTGTTTAGCATAATGGCCGAGGACAAGGGCAACTTACTCTGCTTCGAAATACTCAACAAACAACCTACGATGATGAATGAGGCAGCAATCAAGTTCAAAACACAAAGAGCTGTGATGTACTCCTGTGCTAAAATAGACCACTGAACAACACAATTTGTTGGCCTCTGTGGCTTAAATAATTTTTAATCATACAGTGACTGTGTAAAAGAGTGAGCAGACAAGATAATGAGCTCAGCTAAATTGAATTCAATCCATAAATTTATAAGGGAAACATCAAATAGACTCATGATATTTGCATTTGCTCTCCTGTGAGCAAGTTATTTTTAGACCTTAAACTGTTACTAGGGACTGTGCAATACTGCACTACATTCAATAAATGATTCAAGCCTGTGCAGAGTAATGCATAATTACAAAGGAACTGGCAGGAACTTCAAGTGAATTATATACTAAAAAATAAGCCTCAAAAGCTAAATGTAACCTCTTACTCTTTGATATCTTTTTATTAATGACACAACAGTAACAAAACACAGTCACATGCTGCACCAGGTTCTCTGCCTGGGAACAGTGTGTTGCCAAAATGAATAAAATGTTCCACACCCAAAGGCTTGTGGAAATTCACTAATAGGATTTAAGCCATTTGTAATACCATTTTTCGGCTAACCGATATGTTTGACGTGCTGGCACGTACTGGTAACTTTAATAAGCATTTGGAGCATAAATTAATTTCTTCCATAGACTGAGAGGAGTAACACTGAAGCAGAATAAAAAGAACTTGTCTAGTCACTGGGACATTGCAGAGCAGACACACAGCAGACCCGGCACATACTGGCAAGGATGCAAAACCAAATCTGTTTCAGCTTTGAATTCAACAACTAAAATTAGCTCAATCATCAGCTGAAACATCATTTCACATCACCCACGAGGCCCTGACCTCCTCTTTTACCCTTGAAGTTCAAAAAGATAAAACGTGTCTACCCGCCAAGTTCAAACAGAGCACGTGTGTGGTGGCTCCACTCGTGGATCTCTGACAGATGATTTCATACAATGGGTGGAAAATATTGTTCACTAGTCCCTGCATCACTGCAGCGTACAGCACCAAGTATCACTCAGCAAGGAGTCACTGTCACCACAGAAACCTGTTCAATCTAGCCTAGCACAGCTATTGCATTGGCCAGTAGCAGTCTCTGGGGCTGTGTCTGCAGTTAGCCATGCGTGGCTAGTCACATGGGGTCTAACTCAGACTGACACGTTGACATAATTTGGTACAAATCAAGGCTGTGTTCTGTGAACACTTGTCTTCTGAATGCAGTAATGGCTATGGTATGCCTTTATAGTCTATTTGCATGAGTTCACATTTCTTCCTCGCTCACAAATATTTCTAACGAGGGAAGGCATCAGTGTTTGTGCAACCACAGGACAGGAAAATCTAGGATGTAGTGGGCAGAATTCCAAGCAGTTTTCTCTTTAAATCTTGTAACACTCATCTGTGAGCGTGTATCTGTCAGCACGCCAACAAACAGTGTCTCATGCACGTTACCAAGACACAGTCAACAAAGATATTGTTCCACTGTCATAATGCAACCCTGACATTTCAAGACAGTATCAGTCGAAGCATTCTTTGGTTATGATGAATACCCACAGAGGGGCGTGTCGGCATGCTCTCCATGGAATGCTATCTGCAGTCAATATGATGGCAGTGGGAGTGCCTATAATGAGATGCTACTTTGTTACACTTGCATTGTCAATAAGCTGATGAAAGATCATTTTTGACAACAAAATAATAAAACATTGACAAAAATATCATAGGTTTTTTTTTTCATTTTTGTTCTTTTTTCTGCTGTTTTGGGGACAGAGATCCTCATTAAATAAGGGTTTAAAGTTGCATAAATTTCACTGTGCCATACAAATGAAAATCCTGTAAAGGTTTTGTATTATAGCCTATTAGAGCAATTTGTGCTTATGACTCTTAACAGATCAAACTGCATTAACGACAATGTTGCTTACAGCTAGAAGTACAGTATGACGCATGATGAGGGGCATCCCCTCATTTAGTTGTGTTTTGGTTACAGATGAGCAGGAAGCTGAGCGACACCTCACGCTGTAGAAGGAAAATATTCATTATAGTAAGATAACCTGCTTCTCAGGAGGACACACACTGTTTTGATCAGAAACATAAGAAATGTTACAGAAAGCATCACTGACTGAGGACTTGATTTTACTACACAAATTTGTCCATTCAAAACACAATCCAACACACAAAATGTAAGCGAGACCCCACTGTTTGCTGTAATGTGGCATGTTGAAAAATGCCGCAAAGTGCATTAGGCTTGTGCTTGATTGAACCGCTGTACAGTCAGCAACTCAGCATTATTGGAGGCCAGTGTCAGTGTCAGAATAAAGCCCCCACAGCTCCGAAACGATCCAAGCCCAGTTTGCAAATGAGCTTAAGATGTCAGCTTAAAAGCTTTCCCTGAAACTGAGACGAGAGATGGAGTTGTGATGGCTCTCTCACAGCCACAGAGCTGATGTGTACACCAGAGAAGGAGTGTGTGAAAGGGAGTGAAGGAGGCAAACAAATAAACAAAGAGAAGGACAAAGAGAAATCAAACCACTCCTTGGACAGCAAAATACTCATCATACTCTTCATTCCAGACACACACTGATGAACAGCAGTGAGGTCTAAAATAAGAGTGTAAAACAGAAGTATGACTTGGTTATTATAATGCCGCTCCTTCAGTGCCAACACCGTACCACCAAGTTTCTACACGCCTTTGTGAGGTTGGTATTCAGGTTGTTACAAGACTATATGCTAATGTCATCTCAACCATTAAAGAGGTGCCCAAACAGATGATGTGTTTGTGTAAGTGTAATTTCAAATTATTTAACAAAATCCTCATTTATTCATTTAAATTCCAGGCTAAATCAAAGCCAAACTGGGTATTATATTTGGTTGTAGATTACATTTTAAAAATAACTTATTGCTATAAATATCATCAAATGTTCACAGCAATAGTACAACATATTGAGAAACATACTCCCCATAGAGTTAGATGATAACGTTGACATCTCTCTCATGTCTGTACAGTAAATATGAATCCACAGCCAGAGGCGAGTTCACTTGGTTTTTCCCACTCATTACTGTAATATCTATTGTTTGTTTAGTGAAAATACAGATGTGTAAAAACACCTACATGCAGATCTCCAGGGAAACGAATGGATGATGAAGCTGCCTCTGTGATGCTATGCAATGCAAAGCTAACTGTAGCTCATAGTCCACATCTAAGAGGGATGCTGATCTTCTAATTCAACTGTCAACAAACAGCTATAGACAAGGAGTGTCTGTGTAAATGTCCATAGCTTACACAATACATTCAGAAACACCTCCACCATCCATGTATCCACACAGAACAAAATACAGACTACGCCATAAGGGCCAACACTTTAAAAGCAGACCACCTGACAGACACCTAGAGCTGGCACAGTGCCATACAATCAAGTACAGGACTTCAACCCACACCTTCAGTTTGCCCAGAGTTAACTTTGTGGCTTTGGTGTTTTCAAGGACTGCAGTACTGTTGGAGTATCCTGAGCTCAGTCTGTCATTGGACAACACATGTACAGCATGAGTTGGTCTGTTTCTACTGGACCAATTAGTCTGATTATAACCTATAGTAACTATAGTCCATGAAACCAGGCCCAAAGCTGAACTGTTACATTTTTATGTCCAGCCAGGTTGAGGAGAGTTTTGTTCACCTCATTTCTACAAATAAGTGCAAGGGAAGGATAAGGTCAGTGAATTGTTAACAAATACAAATGGTGGAATATGTTAAATTCTCTCTAGGGGATAGAAGGCTCAATCTATAGCCACATATCAATCTATCTGCTAATGATCAGTGCCAACTAAAATTAATCCAGCAACTGTTTTTCCCAATAATTGATTTATTGTTCTAGAAAAAGATCTGTCCATGTTCTTTAGGTCAAAATCAGATATTCACAAATTCTTTTGTTTGCCAAAAATTACCAAAATAATTTAATTTTCATGTCAGACAAAAAAGACGCAAATCCTAAAAACAACAAAATTGAAATTCGACACGTCTTCACATTTTTGGTTTAATAAAAAAATACTCATCAATTATTTTTATCAGTGAACAGATTGATGAGTTAACTAACCTGCAGGCTAGGTACCCTGTCTGTATGACAGCACAAAACCACGACTGTGAGAGGTGATGCTCAGCGTGTTAAAGAGTTAGCACTGTCTGAAGTTGTCTCTAAAAGGCTGAGAAGACAGCCCAGCCATATACATCCTGCACTGTCTGCTCGGATGCAGCATCGCTGCTCCTGTCTCTCTCCTCTCTCTCTCTGGGTGGTTTATCCAGTCACATATTTAGCGGCAGACAGTGAAATCCTTTCATGGTTCATAATTCATACAGACAGCATACATTATTTATGGACTTTCTGAACTGTTGGCTGTGTGACCTTCTCAAGCATTGCCTCTTCATCCTCATTACACTGTAGTGTGAGAAAAATACTCACTAACACTGAAACCCACTGTCTTTTCAAGTGATGCTGATTATCATCTCAACCCTTAATGTAAAATGTAGTCTTTATTCCAGAGGTAGCTGTTAAATGAGTATCCAGAGGGGGAATAAAGGGTGAATTGGTGTGTTGAGACAAATTATGAAGCTCCAGCAGCTGACATGGCCACACATGCAGGGCCAGGCATGTTACAGCTCTGGGATTGGAGCACAGTCATCCTCAGCACAGAAAAACCGGTTCATCCAAGTTATCTCCTAATTAATTCAAGTAATAATCGCACCCAAATGGTAAAATGGAGCAAAGGACAGAGTTGAAATGGCATGGATTCATGGAGACATCATCTAAAGCAATGAAAAAAAAAGGCTCTCATTTACAACTATACAATCTGTCCCACCCCTCAACACTGCACACTGAAAGCCATATAAAGCTTGTGGTAAAGTTACGCAATAGTGCCTTCACACAGTGAATAACAATAAGATCAGGCCTCCACGTTACTAACCTTTCACTTGGGTCTCATATTCGGCAATAATCTCTTTGTCCTTTTTGACTTTCGCCTGATGAGATGACATTTTGGGGGGGGACGGATTGTGCAATCCTCAGGCAGGAATCAGCGTCTCGGTTTTTGCCACAGTAATGCAGCGTTGGCCCGTCTGCAGTCCTCTCCGGATAGTTGAGCAACAATCAGATGCGAACCATCGCCCGCTTTGACACAACTTCCGAAGATTAAACGCACTTGAGGCTCTGCGATGTCGCTGCGCTGCGTTCACGTCGATCTTAAAAGTGTCTAATGATCTGCGCGCCTGACCACTCCTCTTCACCAGCACTCTTCAGCGGATCGGAAAACAGTCCCCGTTTGATGCACATTGCACAGCCTCCAGTGCTCTCTGGGAACAGAACAGCTATGGCAGCCCCGGTGACAATAGCACTGAGCTCCTTCTGCACAAGCCTGTCCAGTCTGCTCTCTCTCTTTCTCCCTGCAAGTTCAGTGCTGCTGCAGAAAAGGCTGAATGGATGTGAAAGTCAATGTGAGACTCCTCCCCCAACCCCCTCCCTTCTTCCCCACTTTTCTTTTCATGGATGATTTAAGATTCTTCTGTGTGAACTGAAATGAAAACCCCTTTTTTTTTTTTTTGCCAATAACAGATATGTGTGTCCACGGTCCACATGTGAGAAATCCACCAGTGGTTTGTGGGTAATCAGCATTTGATTGCTGTGTTTTAAGGAATCAATAAAACTGAGGCTGACTGCACAGCACAGGAATAGTTGGATCATGTTTAGTGATGATATGTTTTAAACAGTTGTGTCGGTGATGTCATCCCAAATACTACTTCAATATATACATGAAATTACATGCATTACATATTATTTTGCAGCTGGACACAGTCTCATCCCAGTCTGACTGATCTCTCACAGTGTTGTTATAGAGCAGGTATAGTTGCATTCTCCACTGAGGCATAATCCAGTTGCACTGATGCTCTAGACTGAAGACTCTTGTCCTCTTTTCTGGTGAAATAACAACACGATCTTGTTAAAATATTTGCCTATGATAAACAACAGAGGGTTTTTTTTATTTCAGGGTTTATTTCAGACAGCATCCCAGCCTCTGATCTTTCCCACAGTTTAAAGATTTGTTCTTTGGGTGATCCCCTATCTTTAAAAAAAAAAAAAGATTGAGATCTACTCAGTAGATTTTGTTGTTGTTGGCAAAGGAGTGCAGGTGAAAACATATCCTCCTTGGCACAAGTTGCAGGTGCCTCGTCCTTTAATGATATGGTCTGCTGATAATTATTTAGAAATATCTCAAGATGACATCAGTAACAACCTATCACAATTTGTCAGCTGTGTTCAGTATTCAGAGCAGAGCCAGAGTAGGAGTACATGTGCATATTCAAGTGCTATACTTACATTAAATTTACAAACAGGTTCATGTAATCATGTGTTGGTTGGATAATCCCATATCTCTCCAGGGGGTGAAAATAAACAAGATCTGTTCAGTGGTTTTTCCATAATGTTGTTAAAAGACAAGTATTTCCAGTATAAGGGTACTTCTGAAAATGCAGTATTATTTTCCATAAAGTTGGGGGAATCACAAGAGACAATTGAAATATGAAACAGTGGTGAAATGTGACAAAAGCTGAGTTTATAATACATCTCATGTAATGTGACCTGCCTGGTAAATGTCTCTGTATTATTTATTTCATTGATCTCTTACAAACATTTGTATGGTCAGCATCAGACTGAGGTAACCCTGACAACATCATTTACTTTTAGAAAGGAGCATCCAGCATGACATAAGAGATTACACAACTTTTTTTACTAGTACCATGATAGAGAAACTGATCTTTGTGTAAAACCGCTGGAGTGTCCCTTTAAGTAATCTGTGACCCTGGCACTGGCACCTGGCACTTGAAGATACTTAGAGAACAGCTCAACTTTATTATGTAACTGGCCTCATAGTGGAAGCTACTGTGGTCACATCACACAATTTTGTCATTAGTGTGTAGCCCTTACATGTAGAGCCATGTGAAAGAGCACATCCCACGGAAATTACAATTAATGTGATTTTATAACACAGATAAAGATGATAAACTCGAGCAGGCCATACAGAGCCCTAAGCTTTAGTAGTCATTTTTGAAATTTGAATGTTAAATTTCAAGGTAAAGACCTTGAGAAAAAAGCTTGTGGATGCTTATTATTTGAAATAACTCATCTCCTACAGGGGCGAGGATTTCAAACAACTGCCCGTATGTCTTCCCCAACAACTTCAACCTAATAGCAGACCACTTCATGCAAAAAAAAGCCTGCACCAACCCCTTAATTCTGCCACATCTCTTCTAGCTGTTTGTTTCAAAGTGCTGTGTCTACAATCAGAAAGTGATTGCCCAATTTTGACCTGCCTGTGAAGCATGCCAGGAAGAAGCCTTTGCTTTCCTAAAAGAAAATGAGGACAAAACTGCAGTTTGCCAATGAGCACATCCAGGCTGCAATAGCAGTGTTTAGCAGAGACCAAAGACAAGTTCTGAGGAGAAGAACCTCACCAACAGAAAAACAAGGTGGAGGAAATGTTTTGTTTGAGATTGCTTCGCTGCTTCAATGACTGAGCAGCTCGCAGTCATTGATTTAACTATGGATTCTGCATCATATCAAAGAGTGGTTGACAGTAACTTGAGGCCATCTGTCTGGGAGTTGGATATTAACTGGAAGTGGATCTTTCAACAAGATCGTAATCCAAAGCACACAAGTAAATCCACTAAAAAAATGGCTCCAAAAGAAAAAAAATCAATGTTTAAAGATAAGAATTGTTAAAAAAAAATAATAAAAAAACAGATCCCATTTAATTATGTGAGGATTTAAAATGGGCAGTACATGCAAGAAAAAACCCAGCCAAGGCATTTTGCAGCAAAGAGAGAGAGAGAGGTCAGAAAGCGCTAGTACAACACATTAACTTGTCAGGATGAGTGTTTGCTTATCCAAAAGTGATTTGAAAAAAAAGAAGCAAAGAATTAAAATTTAACTTATTTTTTCTAATTTCTGTTGATCAGTTTTCTTCTACTATCACAAAAGTATGTTTTTTAGAAATGAAAAGTGTTGGGAGACATGACTCCAAAGCAACATTTTTGTGAAACCAACAAGAATGGCAGCTTAACCGAATTTAAACTTGTTTTTAATTGAGGGAAATTGGTGTTTTATAGAAAAATCTGTGGTGTAACTAATCCAGTTGTACACAACAGTTGCAACATTATTAGAGCATTTCCCCAGAGAAAACTGGAGTGGCTCTGTCCTGCTTTCAACTCTGTGTGTACTTCAGCACATTTCTTGTATCTTCTCAGTGCAACCTGGTGCTACATCTTTGATCTCACATTCACCCAAAATGTGTTTTTTGTCTCAGAAGAATAACACTGATGTATCGGACAGGGATAATTGAGCCTGTAAAGAGACTGAATTTTGATCTGTGTCAAGAAATCCCCATCCGCCTTTGCACCAAATTCTCAGGAAATCTGTGGGCAACTGTCAGCCTGCGACAACTGTTAAAGCTGGGAGAGAGCCCAGAGAAGTCTGCAGGAAAACCTTTCAGCTCTCACTATGCAATCTCCACTCCAACTTCTAATTTCCTGAGCAAATGTTAATCTCCTCTTCTTGGCCTCGGTGTGTGTGCCTGATAAAAGTTGGGGAGGGTTTGAAAATTAAAATGAAAAAGCTGTGTCTAACTGACCACAGAAACTTTAACAACATCCACTTATCAGCCTTTACAGCAGGGGGTGATCACCACATGATCTACGAGGAGCAGACCATGTTAATTCAGAAGGTTAATACAGATTCCTCCATGTGTATCTGTAAGAATTACAGATGTCTTTACTCATAGTTATTCAGGATTGTGCATACTGTTCACTATGTCATGTTAAAAATTAATAATAGATGTCTCTACAACCTGTTTACTGTTTAATTATTACTGACCAAATGGTTAATGTTTGATGAGGTTCATGTTCTATATAACGCCATTTATATTCATTTATAGTCAAATTGTGTAAATGTGTAGTTTTACTCCAAGTGAAAGATAAATGTTTTAATCACATAGTGCTAATTCTTTAAGCCTCTGAGTACATTGTCCATGACAATAACACTAAGGTGGTTCATAGAGGCTATAGGATTGTTCTTTCAATGAGACTTTGTATATGACCAGATAAAAATCATTAAATATGGATGTATGTAATAAACAACTGTCACACATAAAGCATGTTGTTGTGTGTGGTATTGTCTGGTTTGTTGGATTTTACATAGCCTGGTTTTCAGTGCACCACACCCACTTTTTATGAAACAGGCTGTTCAGGGTCATTAACATAGTAATTACATTATTCCTGAGAGTCTGCCGACTACTGGTTGGGACAATGCAAGGTCCTTCCCTTTTCTTGGGAGACATTAAACATTAAGAAAATATAAACCTGATTCAGACAGAAAATTGAAACAATACATGGTAGCTGTATCCATCTTTTAAGTGTAACATCAGACTGGACAGTTTTTAACAATTTGTTTGGATGATGCCTAATTTATTGCATATATAATCTGTAAATAAAATGGAGAATCTCAATGTGTCTGAGTACACAATCGAGTTTTAACAGAGAATAAATTCTGCTAATAGACTATTATTTGTAATTTTAAAGCAACTGTAATGATCTTTAATGACCTACTAACAGTTTGAATATGGTAATTTTGATACTATCACACTGGTTCTGGGAAAAATATTAATTTGTATTGCAATATGAGCCCCAACAGTCTTACACTTTTATTGATAATGCAAGGTTGAGAGTCTTTATCAAGTGTCCACATTAAAGGAACATTATTGGTCTTAGGGTAATCCTAACATCTCTCATAGCTTTGTAATACAAACGTATTTTGCACTATAAATCAATATATTTTGAGATTGTACGATTATTTTACACACGTTTGGAGGTTAATGAGGGGATTATAGGCTTTTAAAATCCTAGTGATAGACAATATACTGTACATACATTTGATTTTAATTAATTCTAAATTGGTTTATAGCATTTATTTGCACATTCACATTACTGCATGTGTTTATTTTTCTGCCATGATGCACCCCAAAACAAACAAATAAACACACAAACAAAGGCACCATCAATTAACTGGCACCTTTAATTTGCATCTCTTGTTTTTTATGAAATTATACATGTTTTATTGTCCTATATTTTATTAAATTGAATATAATTTGGTTATACAATATAGCATTTAGCTGGGGCCAGACTGGAACCTGTATGTATTACATCTTGTGCAATGGTAATGTATGTTTATTTATTTTTAGCCCTATGTATACTCCACATATATGTTCAATAACTAGCTAACTCGTGCACATTGTAAATGTTTGCGGTAGGAACCTTTGTCTGTTTCACCTTGTAGCTACTCGGGTCTGTTTTGGAAGAACACACAGCAGGTTAGCAGCAAGCTAGCAGCTAATTTAGACGGGGCTAAATGTAAATAACCTCCAATCCTCCTATTATAATTTCTTTGAGGTAATTTGACGTTTCTACTTATTATCTACATATCTCATTCAACACGAGGTAGTTGTAGAAAACTTGATTTGTCCGTACGGCTTTAGTTTAATTAGCTAAGTTAGGGGGTCATGCCGTTAGATGAGATATCCACTTTACACTATTGCAGTTTGGCCAAAAGTATCTTCCATAAATCACTGCCAGTTGTAAGCTGTGTAATTTTCTTTTTTAAGTAACAAATCATAGATTCACTTCACTTGAGTGTCCACTTGTGAAATACTCTCCAGCTGATGACAGATGAAGCTACTGTTAGTGCACCACCCCCCTCTGCTGGTACGTTTTACACACCAAGCGACCACACAACATAAATACTGTATTATTACTTCTTTGAAATACATTATTAATTACTTTTGACGAACATCAAATTTTCAGGTTGGTTTTTTACGTCATGTCCTTAACACTTTATTTAATGATGGTTAATTTATTGACCCGTAAAATATTCTTAAAAGCACGGTGTTACATATGAACATAAACAAAACTCATCATTGCCAAATTAGGTAAATTTATCAATGGTTTCATTGTGGCAGACAGTCTCATCACTGCTGTCTGTCACTGCCTGTGAATCATGTTAAGGAAGACAAAAATAGATGTTTCCCAATGCTAAAGGGAAATTGGATGTTGTCATAGGAGATTTTCACATCAACAAACCCTGAGAACTTGCCAGTGTGACACCCCCTACAAAGTATGTTTTTCCTGACATCACCTCTCACTAAATGAAACATGAGTGTCTTAACTTTGATGATGTCACGTCTCGGAAATTTTCTGGCATGTGACTTCTCCGTGTACTGTAAGAAGTACAAAAGAAGGTCTGTATTTATTGTGTGTTTGACAGTATTCTGAAAGGTGCAACTTAATATGGACTAATCTCTAAGTGGTACATATAGTTAACTGTATCAGTTTGTGTGACTTACTGGAGATATGTGGTTTTGTGGTGTCTGACACCTCTATTGTACAGTCTTGTGTAACACTTTGTGTCACCAGCCACACCTTTCCACGCCCCCTAACAAGTGGTAGTTACAGCTAAGCAAGGCTCAAAGCTATAAGTGAGTTGCCAGCAGCTATGGAATAAATTTTCTACAAGACAACTCAGGTGTCAGACATCACAGAAACATGTTATGGACATTATGTTTACTCTTTAGTGGACTGCTTATTCTCCTTTACTCCTCTCGCAAAAGGTAAAACTTTTATGCTTTTTTTGTTGTTGTTTTTTTTTTTACTGATATGTGGATTTTTGCATTATGAGCAGAAGTTGATTTAATAGTTTGTATAATTGTGGAAGTTTGTAAAATGCTGCAAAAGCATTATTTCTACCTTCTATGTTATGATCAAAAATAACTTCACTGTTATTTCTTACAGCTTTTTACATTAGATTTAAACATCACATTCAAACTAAGAACTGTTCTTGTGATTTAGGCTGTGGGCTAAATTTTACTTTGCTTCATGTTACCTCCAAACCTGTTGGGTGAGATTCGTCATGTGTGAAATGTAGATAAGCAAAGTATCATACTGTTGTAAATTTTACTTGACAGGCGGACAAATGAGCCTCCTCTTGACAAAGGTTTCTTTCCATGGTTGGGACATGCGCTCGAGTTTAGTAAAGATGCTGCAAAGTTTTTGGCTCGGATGAAAGCAAAACATGGAGATATCTTCACAGTAAGTTCTGACTTTGACTTTAACCATTTGATTCTCAACTCGATTAAAGCTTCATGTTTAATGACTTTAAAGAGAAACAAGAAATTGAAACCTAAGGACCCAAAATGCAAAAAACGAACATTATTGTATATGTTGCAAGTTAGTTCGTCTTGCCTAACATATTTATTTTGAATATGTAAAAGCCTGCAGAGGCCACAGTGACGTATTCATTTTCCAGTGTTTTCACTTCACATTATTTCAAAATAAAAGTCACAAAAAGAATTAGGACAGGAGAACTGTCAGAGCTGTTTACACATTTTTATACTACAGTTGGAAAATAACGACTATTTAAATAACCATTGTGATGTCTTTGTAGGTTCGTGTGGCTGGTCACTATGTGACAGTGCTGCTGGAACCAAACTCCTTTGACAGCGTGCTGAATGACACGGTCTTCTTGGACTTCAGCCGCATCAGAAGCCAGCTCACCCATAGGATCTTCAGTGTGCAACTGCCGAACATCAAGCCTACATCAGAGAGAAAATGGATGGAACAGTATGTGAATGTATCTTTTAAACACAGACTCCATGGTTCACTGTATGAAAATGATATGGAAATCTAATCCTTTTTAATTTGCATTCTTTAGGCATTTTCAAGGTCTCAGTCTCTTTAAGCTGAGCAGCTCCATGAGCTCTCACCTTCACAATCTGCTCCTGAGTAACCACAGCGGTAACTGCCCTTCACAGTGGAGACAGGATGGACTCTTTAGCCTCTGTTACAGTCTTCTTTTCAGGTAACACACGGCATTTTCATCTAGCAGGATACTATAAATCAAAGGAAGAAATTGTTTATACTGTCAGGAATGATAGACAGGTTTGTGTACTTCCATTGTGCTTCTCAGAGCTGGATATCTGACATTGTTTGAGAGGAGAGACAATGCTGCTGCGGTTTACACAGAGTTCCGCAAGTTTGATGATCTCCTCACCAAACTGGCTCGCTGCTCAGTCAAGCGAGGTAAGTTGCACAATAGTTAAATGAGAGTAAAATTGTTTTTCATTTTATTTCCAGTGTAGCTTTGTATCTAGACCACCCACTAAGGTATGTTTAAACATATGTCTGCTTGCTCACAGAGGAACGCAAAACAGCCAACGCATCCCGGGAGCTGCTGTGGAAGCTGCTGTCCCCACACTGGCTGAGCGGAGGGTCCGAGTCGAGCTCCTGGCAGCAGAGCTACCACCGCTTTCTGCAGGAGGAAGGGATAGATGCTGAAATGCAAAACAGAGCTTTGCTGTTGCAGCTGTGGACCACACAGGTGAGAGCTCTCCCCACACATACACAAACCACAAACACACATACACACACAGCCTCACAATGATGCCAAAGCGTACAAACTTTCCACACCCAGGCCGAATGTTTGAATTCCCATTGAATGCTGTTTAACCTGCCAACAATGCACGAGTGAGAGGCAGTGGATTCCTCACAGCTAAGCTACCCAGAGTGACTTGTCCCAACCTGTAGCCCAGAGGGGATTTTCTTTTTGCCAGTTTTGATCATGTGAATCAGTTTTCACGTCACCTTATCTTGCTTGACGTTCAGAAATTACACGTGTACACAGAGCTGTTAGTCAGCTGAGGCTGCTTACTCTTTCTCTGTCTCATACCGTTTCAGGTGCTCATACCAAGGAAATTGTTATGTCACTCAGCTGTCTGACAGTGTTGTTGTAAACTTACAGTGTATAAAACTGTCTTGGATATTGTGTCTTGTGGAAAACTTATCTTCAGGTGAATTAGTAACTAATATTTACCATTACACTTTGTTTAAATACTATTTATTTAGTTTCAAGTGGCTACAATTTCAAATGTTTTTTCCTTTATAAGCAATATTGACTCAGTTGTGAAGATACAATTGTTGCACACCAGTCCAGACAAGTCCAGAGCAACATGGTGTCACTGCTCCGTGCCACCAGGCGAGGGCGGTAGTGAGCTATTTATGGTCTGCTGCTCATCTATGCTACATGTTAGCTGCAATAGTTTCAGCCCTGTGTTAACCTGTCGGTCTCTCTGGAGCAATGATTGTTCACCCTTCAGCACCAGTGTACAATATTTAAGTGAGGGGGAAACCTCGGCCAGGACACCCACCGCAGGCTCTTACTGCTGCTCTGCTTGTTTGGGAAAGACCTGCCAGCCCCTCGAGTGTGTTTGTTTGTGCGTTATCATGTCTGCTGGGATATTGAAGCACACAGTCTCAGCCTTGGATGGAAACTGGAGCACCACTGCAGAGAATAGACGGATTAGATGTGAGACTACTGAGAGGTGCCAGAGAGACTGTGGCTTATACGTGTGTTACAGGCAGATTGATGTATTTCAGAGTAAAGTGCAATGCTCGGATTTCACTGAACCCACCTACAGCATCATTATGAGTCCTGCACAAGGTGGAGGTTGCTGCCCTCGTTACATTTACAAACAATACATTTCAATGGCTGAAAGATGTGCAGGCCAAAATGACATGATTAAGTATTTAACTTTTGCAGGGGAGTGATTTAACATGTTGTGGTGTTGGTACACGCTCACCTCCACACATGTATTTTATTCTAACTAGCAACCTTGATGATGGTGAGGGATAAATAAGAAGTTTGACACCACTCTGAAGTCTAAATAGCTGCTGTGGCAAGGCAACAGAAACTCTACCAACACCTCTAAAGCTCACCGATTACTTAATTTACTTGTTGAAGTATAAAATCTAATCTACAGAAGCAACATATTAAATCAGAGTGACAGTGATCTTCTCGTCCAACACTCTGATCATACTTTACAACATGGCAAATCCTTTGAGAATCCCCATGCTGCAACTGTTGTGGTGTCTGGACTCATCATTATCTGTGGCATTAGCTCTGGCCATCTGAAGATCCAAGAGGGCAGAAAGACAAAGTGATGCACTTTTAGTTGCTTTTGGCCATTTGCCCTGACTGTCAATGGAGAGCTGACCTGAGATGTGCCGAGGTAGGAGGAACAGCTCCCTTAACCCATAGCAATTACTGTCTGACATGCTCATGTGTCTCACCTCGAGAGGCTGACAGCAGTGTCTACAAAGTGTGGACTGATTTACTGGCATCTCCTCATATCAGTCATATTCAGACAGCAGCAGTACAGGAAAATGAGAGGAAATATTATTTGAAATGTTCCCAAAAATAAATAATCAAATGTGTCTTTATTTTATGTGCACTCTGTGTCCACATATACAAAGTGTACACGGGGTTTTTCAGACTTGAAGGTTATGAAAAAGGTTTATGTGTGTGTGCTGTGTTTTTCTTTCTCTCAGTGTAATGCTGGACCTGCTGCCTTTTGGCTCCTTGGCTTCCTGCTAACTCACCCTGAGGCCATGGAGGCTGTTAAGTCAGAGATAAGAGGCCTTTCCACTCTCCAGGATACTTCCCCACAGCATCCCCCCGTCAACCCACTGGAAGCACACAGCACACCTGTTTTTGGTGCGTAACAGCTGCAAGCAGCCGTTTCCTGTTATTCACTCGAGCTCTTCCACCTTTGGGCTTTAGTCACTCCAGTGAGATGGAAACAAAGGCTCATTTAACTTGTTGGAAATAAGCAGTGTACTGAAACAACAGTGGCAGCTGAAGTTTGACATTTGATTCAATTAAAGGATGATTGGCTTTTTTTCATATATTCACGTCTGTGTAAATGTTTGTAATCTGTCCAAATTACGCCCGAGGGCACCGCTGATTTAACTGGGAAAGACACCTCTCTGACATCATCCACTCTGCTGTCCTTTCCATTCTGCAGATAGCGTTCTGAGTGAGACCCTACGGCTCACCGCTGCAGTGATGATCAGTAGAGAAGTGATGCAGGACAAGATCCTGCGGATGGCCAACGGACAGGAGTACCACCTCAGAAGAGGGGACAGAGTGTGTCTGTTCCCCTTCGTCAGCCCTCAACTGGACCCACAGATCCACCAAGAACCACAGGTACTTAGTGTGTAGACCTAACATCAGTGCATTAACCGCACAAACATGAAAACACAACAGGTGCCTGAGACAATGTATGTGTTCTGTAGACAAAGGAGAGCCACCGATATGCTAAATTTATCTACTGAAGTGGCAGAATAGACCTTTATGGTGATCTTTTTAGGCCATGGTACAGCACACAAGGTGGTCTCGAGGAGGCAGGATCAAGCACTGTGATTTAAATCACTGACAGAATACATCCTTTGTGATTAGCCTGCAAATTAAATGCCAAGAGGGACTAGTAAGAGGGCGAGATGATTTATCTGTTCATTTGTTTTCAGTGGTTAGAGGTAACAATTGCACTTTGTTTTTATACTTATTTTTATTCATTTCTTTTCACAAAATTAAGATGTCTTTGTGTATTATTCTTGTCTTTCTTTGACAGATTTTTAAGTATGATCGCTTTCTAAATGAAGACATGACAGTGAAGGATAAATTTTACAAGGATGGAAAAAGGCTGAAGTACTACACCATGCCTTGGGGCGGGGGGAGAAACAGCTGCGTTGGGAGAGAATTTGCTGTTACAGCCATTAAACAGTGAGTGTTTTTTCTTCTATTATGTATCTTAAGTTTAAAAAATGATGCATTCATGATCAAAGAGTTTCCTGCAATTTCATCCCGATTAACAGATCAGACCAGCCCAATCCATCTTCACTTAATAATTCCCCCTTTTATCATTTCAGTCCTGCTTTCATGTCTCTACCGTCATTAGCAACTAGCTGTAATATAGTAATTGCTTCATACTCTGTGCTGAACTCTATGAAAAAGGCTAAGGGTAATAGAGGACAGTTGTCTGTGTCAGACATCGTATCCAGTAACAAAGGTTAAAAGACAGTCCATGTAATCCACTGCTTTTAGAAAAGGGGAGCAGATGAATGCTGACATGTAAGCTGTAGGAGTCTCTTACTTTCACTCATGTTGCTGTTTTTTCCCCTTCTGTTGGACTGGTTGATGTAAACATGACAAACCTGCATGTGTATCTGCATACAGATGTCTGATCAGTCAGGCTGATTAGTGGCTGCTTCATCACTGTACTAAACTCTTTTACCTGTGGTGTCTGTAGATTTGTGTTCTTGCTCTTGACCCATCTCGATCTGGAAATGTGCGACCCTGAGGCCAAACTACCACCAGTTAATCCCAGTCGCTACGGCTTCGGGATGCTTCAGCCAGATGGAGATCTGCAGGTCCGCTACAGACTGAGGAGGATGCAGAATGAAATGTAACCTGTCAAAAACAACTGATTTTAAAACAAGGACTTTTTTTAAATGCACTGTATTTATTCTGTCATATTTAATCTATGTTAATCTATGATCATATTTAACTTTGTTGTTTAATATTTTTAATAAAAAATGAAAAACTGACATGTCTCATTTTTCACACTCTACAAGTCCCCAGCAGTTAGATGTTATTTAAGGGATTATATAAGCACATCAATAGATTATAGATTTTTTATTGTGGAAGAAGATGTGGTGTAATTTGAAACAATTCTTAGTAGGTAATCTCATTCTCTTTGAAAAAAACAAAAATATTAACTACACATTATTATTCAAAGTGGAGTAATTTTATGTCCAAAAAGGTCATTGTATTGTATTTGATAATTTTACACTGCTTAATACTTAGACTCTACATTTGTAGAAGAGATTTTGTACTTTTTACTCCACTATGTCAGCTTTTCAGCTACACTTAATAGTTACATTTTAGGATCTTCAAAAAAGCAAAAACTTAAAAGCTATAGAAAACATAATACATTGGTGAAAATTAAGTCAGTGGTTCACAGCCTGTTAGGCGTGTGACCCCTTGTAGACAAAATCAATCTGTCAGATGTCTGAGTTCAACACTGATTAGTTTCTCATTTAAACGTTTAAGATGTTTTCACTTCAGTGACTGTACTGTAGTGCAGAGGTCAATGGTTCTATTCTTTTATTGATTTTATTTTGCTCTTCACACCTACATGTTTCCTTAGTTTTATATTTCTTTTAATTGATAGGCCAGTACCAAAGTATTTTTCTAGTATTGCTCTTCTGTTTGCATTTGTTGCATGTACATGAGCCTCATTAAAATATCACTGAGGACTATTCTGCAGAATACCTACTTTGCTTTTAATGGTTAAAGCCCATTTTATTACTGTTACTTTTACACTTGCAATTAAACACAAGGCTTTTACTTGTAATGAAGTATTTCACATGAATGGACTGGTACTCTGACGTAAGTATAGCATCCAAGTACTTCTTCAGCCACTGCTTGGATGACCTCCCCTAATCCAGTAAATTAAAGGTGTGCAGATGTTAGTTTTTAGACAATAAAAGGCTTTTCTATGAACACATACTGTCCTTGACGTTCCCCCTGTGGTTGGTTTTGCTGGATCTGCACATATAACCACATCTTTATGTGCAGGTACCTCCACACAGCAGTCTTTTTTTTTTTTTTTTTTTTGGTGCTACAGTCATGCGTCAGGACGCAGCGGTGTCGAAGGAGTTAAACAGATGTGGAGGAGAGCGCGGAGCTGCCATGGATCCACCTTCACAGAGATGCGGCGCCTCCTCGCACAGCTGACTGGAAACACAGGTAGTCTGTCCGAAGGGGCTGTCGGCGTACTTGTTGATCTTCTGGGCGAAGCAGCGGTGCGATATGCGGAGCAGCAAACCGGCGGGTAGGCGGTAAATCGTGCTGAAGATCTCTCTGCCATGTCGGAGGCAGAGGAGGGGGAAATGGATTGGGTTAGACCCTGGCAATAGTAAACCAATAACGGCGCCTCCTTTTTTTTTTTTTTTTTTCTTTTTTTTCTTTAAATGCTTCATCTCCGTTTGTGGCAGTGGATTGATTGTTCACAGAGCGGTACGTGCTGGTTTGATTCAGTGCAGGATGACAACAACAACAACAACTCACTACGGTATTTTTTAAGCTCCTTTTTCCATCTCTGGACTTTGAATCCTATGCAACCATATCAATTGTAGTATCTTATCAATGGGCATTTAGGAAACACACTGCATCCAAGCTGCACCAATATGGAGCAGGCAGCCTTTGAAAAACGTGAGAAATGCTTAACGAAGAGGGACTTGAATTTACTACATTGCACTTTTTACATGATCAGACACCCCAGCTTATTACTAGTGCAGCTACGCAGATCAGTACAGTGTGTACACAGGGAGGACTGCTGTTTGTTTTGTGGTTTGTTTAATATTAAATTGTTTTTGTCGAAGCCTTGACTTAGATGAAACAGAAGGGTGGAGGCTCCTTCGTATTATTATTTCTTTTTTTCTAGTGTTTTCCCGCAGCCTGTTACAGCCCACAAGCCGACATAACAAATGACTGCATCCTAATTCATGCACTCTGTGTTCATCTTTATTTTGCATGCGCATTGTAATGCATGTTGACACAGTCCTTGGGCCTAATTGTGTTTGTGAAGTATTAGAAACTTTGTGTGACAGTGATCAGTGATCACATCTGCAGGCCCCGATGTGCTGTTGGCTTTTCCACGCACTCATCACATACACACACTATAAACAGCATGGACACAGTGGCAGCTTGTGCCACGTCGTACACGGTTCATAAAATGTTGGATTCCTACTCAGGAGAAGATGTAACCCAGGCTCTGTGTGTGTGTGTGTGTGTGTGTGTGTGTGTGTGTGTGTGTGTGTTTCTTGCCTGCCTCACCCCCCCAAACGGAGCTCAGGCGTGATTCAGGGAGTGAGCAGCTCTTCCTGGTGTTTCAGCACCATTAGACTGGACAGCGCTCACTTTGTACCACACTCATCACTGTGGCGTCCTGCGTCCCACCCACAACACTGCATGGGCGTCATATGAGCCAAGGAGCAACAGAAAATGCTGGGGATGACAAACTGCAGCGTACAAACGAATAAATCAGGAGATCATGACCCTTGTTTTTCCCTCCAGACTGTGTGTGCCGACATAAGAGAAATTGCTTTTGGCACTAAGGCAACTTGTTTTCAGTTTTTTTTATTAAGGAAATGTGTCCAAAAAATATGCAAGGACAAGTTAAAGTTTTGTGAACTTGTTATATTCAACAGGGTCTCTTTTTATACCTGGTTGAATTAATGACAAGATGAAGGAGCTGTAACTATTTCTCATGGTTCCCAAATATTTTCTCGGTTAACCCCATAAATAGAAATGTATGACTCTGCAGACTGGCTTTAGGCATGAGTCATCTCAAGAACCTCCATCTGAGGGTGTGTTTATTGTTTGTTCAAGAAACAATTCAAAAAGATTCAAAGACGATTATACTGCAGATGATGTGATACCAGTAACTGATGGAGAGAAAATGATAATAAAAGGTATTCATCCTTCATTTCTCTGCATTGAGAAACCAGTGCTTTTCAATCTTATGCTGGGTTTAAAGATGAGTATGTTCAACCAGAGTTTTTAAAGAGAAATTATATTCATAAAAGCTTCTTTCAGTACCTCTTCAACATGGTGGTAATACAATAATAGGCCAGACTTCTGTTTTTTTCCCAATTGTTAATATGTGTGAGTCATCTCAATAACCCCCATCTGTTCACCGAGAAGAGGTTTATTGTTGATTCAGGAAATTATCTGAGAAAAATCAAGCAGAATAAGGCTATAAATAACAGTCTTGAAAAATGCAGTTTGAATGAAGTCATCTTCTTGGCGTGAGCAGTTCAAGTGATGAATAATTTGCCTTTTGGATTGTTTCATGTTAGAAACCTGAAGTGATGGAGGCTCCCATCATTTTTCAGACAACAATCCACAGTCATTGGAGAAGTTAGAAAAATGCAGAAGAAAGTTAATGCGACAGAAATACGTTTATTTACCCTCTTGAATCATCACTGTCATGTTTATCTTAGCTGCTTACTTGGGTCCAGACGTGCAGTTTGGGAACCATTCCCCTGGGGCCACAGCCACAAGCTGTAATCACCATATTAGCTCAGAGTCTGATGATTCATGTGACTGAGAGTTGAACCAAATCCTAGAATACTAATGGTTTCTTTTTGTTTCATAATTCTTTCAGATACAATAATGAATGAAGAGAAGATCAACTGTCAACCGTAACCCTGGCTGTCTACATACTCCCTCAACCTAAAGTCATCATGGAGAAGTCCCTGGCAGAGTTGAATAAAGCTGGCTCCCGGTCCACGACGTCGCTGCCACCTGAACCAGTGGACATCATTCGCAGCAAGTCGTGTTTCCGCAGAGTCAGGCTGAATGTTGGGGGTCTCCCACATGAAGTCCTGTGGCGAACGTTAGACAGGCTACCACGAACGCGTTTGGGAAAGTTAAGAGATTGCAACTCCCACGAATCTCTGATGGAAGTGTGCGATGACTACAATCTGGAGGAGAACGAGTACTTTTTTGACCGGCATCCAGGGGCGTTTACGTCAATTCTGAACTTCTACCGCACGGGGAAGCTGCACATGATGGAGGAAATGTGCGCCCTGTCATTCAGCCAAGAGCTTGACTACTGGGGCATCGACGAGATCTACCTGGAGTCGTGCTGTCAGGCCAGATACCACCAGAAAAAGGAGCAAATGAACGAGGAGCTCAAAAGAGAGGCAGACAACTTAAAGGACAGGGAGGGAGAAGAATTTGACAACACTTGCTGTGCCGAAAAACGAAAGAAGCTCTGGGACCTCCTGGAAAAGCCCAGCTCATCTGTTGCAGCAAAGGTAACTGGTGTGAGATGTTGGGTGTGAGTGTGCGACTGATTAAAGCAAATCTGCCCAAGTGACGATGATATGTACATGTCAACAACGGCAAAGAGACACGTAAACACAAACATTTCTGGAGGTGTGGGATGTGTGTGCTATTATTTATTGTTGCAATCCATTGCTATATCATTACCCATTGAAAATATAGCTTTGTCTATTTGCTTCAAATACACAAATGTACACAATCCACACATTCTTCCTTACATGCATCTCCACCATTAGCCATGCACCAATACATCCTTTAAATATCACTTTGTCTTTACTGCTCGCAACATCAAATTTGCTTCTTGAACCAATTTTGTTGCATTACCCGCCGCATACTGTTGTTTGCGACAACCCCGCCCTGCATCATTCTGAGCCAATTGAATTTGAGATATTCTGCAGAAGGGCTGGGATATGGAATTAGATCTTTGTGCATGTAAACAAGAGGTCAGAAACGGTTTGGAGTTGTTTCAATCATTCAGACAATTAAGCTCTTGTCAGAAACACTTTTGATCAATAAAAGATGGATTTGACTTGTCATTACCGTGTGAATTTTAATAAACAACTAGCAGGCAATGAATGTTAGATGGGTTAAAAAGGTTAGCTGGTGAGTATGGAGTTGGTTCATAATTAAGATTAAGAAAGCAGTCATGTCCTGCTGCTCGAGCACTTTATTAGCAAAGAATTGAGGAAAAATAAATATGACAGTGCAGCAGCTGCTCGAAGTGAAAGCCTATTTGGTTGTGTTAATATTATGCAGTATCTGGTTGAATAAGCACACAGCCCCTGCATTTTGTTTGTAACAGCCATGTGTTGAATAATTACATGTGTCACTCCAGTGCACATTATTTCCTTTTCTGAGGGCTACATCTGCTGACTGCCATCAGCTGTGGTCATCTGTAGCCGGTGCGTAAGACCCGTGTGGCCCTCAGCAGGCCCCTCAGGGAGCCACATCTGCAACTGCAACCTGGGAGACCACAGCAGTGCTAAACATGGAGAACCTTTGATCACACTCTTCTAGGTCGGATTGGAGGGATCAAAGAGGATGCTGTCTCTTCCCAGCACTGTTTTTTTTTGTTGTTTTTTTTTAAAGGAAGCACCATGCCTTGTTTGGCTTGAGGCTGTCATTGTATAGGAAAATGGAAATGAAACTATTAGCAATTTGTGCCGCCTGATCCTTTCGCAGTGAGGATTTGTGAGAACTGTCAGCTCTAACCCACAAACAGACCAAGATGAGTGCTGCAAGTCTGTCAGGGAAATGTCTTCTTCATAGGAATCAAAGAGATGAAAAAATCAATGTTTATTGTGTTAGAGCTAAGAAAGTGCTGTAACCTACAAAAAGGAGATGACCACTCGAGTCGACTATAGGTTGCTGTCTCCATTATCACACAGTGATATCTGCAATTTATCAAAATATCACTGCCAAACCATCTTGAAGTGCTTAACCATGATGGGTTCTCTGCTAGGCTTTGAATAATGACACGGCAGATTGCTTATTCATTGTGCTTCCAGCAATTCTACGACATAGCTCTCAGTATCTCCCCGCTGATGTCCAGTGTTCACATTAAAAGTGCTGTTAATTCACATCATCTCTTGGTTTGGCAGCGTTATAACACTATAGCGGAGGAGAGCGAAACCTCAACATAGCAAGCAGCAGAGTTGATCAATTTCTAATTAGCTTAAAAGGGCAATGTGAAACCACAGACCAAGCTACTAAAAGCATTGATAGAGGCTGATATATTGTCTTAGGCATTTTTTAATAGGCTGGAACACACTGTGGGCTTGTTGAGCGGTCCAGCTTCAACCACAGACCATCCCAGTGTTAGCTCATCAGCTGTGCTCTCCCATCCTGGGTCAGGGATGGAAATGTATGTGTAACAGCCCATAAACAGACGGTGAATGGTAGAGATGAGCACAAAACAAATAGTTTCCAGGCAACAAAAGTACAATTTTATCATCACTGAAGGAGTGGGTATTGAACATTAGAGTAGGTCTATTTGTGTTTCTGTGCGTGTGTGTGTGTGTGTGTTTGTGCTTTTGCTTAGTTGCTGTATTTTAATGTCCGTGCAAAGCAACACAAGAAGGTGAGTCGTAACTGCAAAATTTGTCAAGATGTTCAGGGACAAAGCTGGTGCTGCTGCCGGTGTTGTCTCTCGCCCTGCCGTCCTTCCTGTCTTTCTTTGCTCTCCCTGGCTCAGATCTCTCCTTCCTTCCTCCCTTCTTGAGGCTCCTCCGTTATACCCCTGACTAAATGTCAGGGAAATGTCACATTAATTATTCTCCAGGAGACTCTGGGCCCAATTTGAAGCTTCCCTCTCCCTGTTTACATTCTTTGTAAGCCACAGCATTGTCTGTCTCTGGCTCAAATCAGATTTGAGTCACCATAAAATAAGATTGTGTCTGACTGCTGGCAAAGCAGTGCCTTACAGTCAGATTAGCACCGAGAAAAAGCCGTTTCCACCTGCAGTGGCATTTGTGTAATGTCCTCTTAGATTTTGGGGATTTCTGTCATTAATATTTCCAGAAGTATTATTCTTCACCACATATGAGAATATAACTATAAGTAAATAATCCTTCCTCTGTCACACACAAAGACATCATTTGAAAAGTACAGACCTCAATGTGAAGCTAATTGAGTGATTTATTAAACATCACAACACATGGTTTACAATTCTGAGTAACATTGATTTGGAAATTTTACATTAATCCATGAACATTGGTCAAATTGTTCCCCTCTTTACTGTCCAGATACAGATGACCCAACTGTACATCAACATAAATCTGAGATAGTTTTCATAAAATGTTTTTTAGATTTTTGTGATGCTTAGTGGAATCTGGTATTAACATGATTTCTCTTCAAACCCTTTACAGAGGAAATCAAAGCCAAACATATATATTGCTGTCATTTATTCTCCTCCATGCATCCAAAAGTGGAGAATTACCAGCTCCCTCTCTGTCGTTAGTTATTGTGCATCAGATGGCAGGCAACAAATTCCAATTATGCTCCTCTCATGTCACACTTAAGATGACATATAAATACGGTTTGGCTATATTCCCACTCATAAATCAGTCTGCTGCAGAATCCACGACATTGGGCAACCAGACCAGAATCTATCAGTGTTTCTGACAGCTGGAAAGTCACAGCTACTGAGGTGATATATAGAAAGTCATAAAAAAAACAAGACTAGAATGAAGTGTCCTAATTCAGGAGCTGGATCATCTGCAGGGGATGTTTCATACATGATCAACAGAAGCTGTACAGTTTTAAAGGATGCAGATGTCTCTTTTATATATATGCAGCGTTTCATTGTAGAAATTTTAGAAATCTCACAAACTATTTTGCACAGTGTGAGGCATTAGACCATTCATCATCATCATCATCTATTTTTGGTCTCTGGATGTGCAGCTTCATTTGGAAATGATGCACAGTTTCATCCTGGCCTCTGTGTTAATTTTAGGAGCCTTAAGTAGTTTTTAATAGGTATGATACAGGTTTTATAAGCCTGCCACAGCATTAGCACCACAGCCCTTGACAATCTACATTTGGCAGTGGGCACGGGTGAATGCTCGATCTTAGTTTTACATTTGAGTTTTGCTTTTGACATGATTCATCACTATGCTTTCCCACACAACCTGGAAACTTGGATGTAAACTGAGGTTTTAACCCTTCACATGCGAGAGCGTCATGTGTTCCAATGCAGATCACACATGGTTGTACAACATCAGCTGTTTTTCAAAAAATGTATATTTAATAATGATAAAACACTTTAACTTCAGGCTAGGATGTCTGCCATCACCTATTAAACTGGCTGCTGGAAACCTTGGTGTTATCTCTGTCTGTGTTTTGAGGATCAAGTAGAGAGTATTGTCCAGAGATGTCAGTTTGTAAAACTCTTTGTCAATCCACCTTTTCAATTAGAGGAGGAGAGAGAGAGAACATATTAACCACCTTTGGCCTTAGAGAAATCCTCACAGGGTATACATAAATATTTTGTGAACATTTACGTCCTCAACAAAGTTTTTAATGGCTGTCTGTTTCATATGTAACATTTTCTATGTATAAATAGAAGTTTTAATCAAAGGTACAAGAGGGAAGGAGTCTCTAATTATAATCAATCAAGTTAAGTCTTAATATTTAATGAACAGCATCACAGTCTTAACAGCAGTCGTGCTGTTTTGTAAACTATACTTTGAGTAAAATGGTCAAAACACAGCATATTTAAGCCCAACTCGCAGCATGTGTAATCCTAACTAAACTTGCTGTCACCTAACTTGGTGGACATGTTGCTTGGGTATCTCCAGTGAACTGCTTTTTAATTGTGAGCATCACCGCCTCAGTGAAGCAGCAGCAGGATGTACTTTTTTGTATCTATTTCACCCTTAAAGTCACATGTGTTTCAAAGAGCAGAGAGAGAAGTGAGTATCAAGTATCTCCTCTAATTCCAGCAGAAAGCTGTTGTGTGACGGTGCAATACTCAAGTCACCAATTCAATAGAGGATTAAGGGGAAATAACATATCATGGTTTCCCAGGTTATTTGTCCATGCTGTCTGAGTCTGTGTGGTGCAGAGATATAAGATGGGATCATGGGTACTAGGAGACTGAGTGCCCCAGTGATTGCTTTCATGCTGGTTGCTCGCTTCGCCTGTCACACTGTCTCCACGTCAACAGCGGTGCCTCCAAGTGTCTCTTCTAACTGGCCCTGAAGTCAGATTGAAATGCAGCTATTAAAAACTCTCCTGCAGCCCCTGAAGGTTGAAGTTGAAATAAATTAAATACCTCAAATGTAATCTGGTCCATATTTCACTTTTAGCCATACTGCTTAACATATGGATTTATTGACGGAGGGGGAGCTCGGGGGATCGGTTCACCTCTCTCACCTATGACCGATTTTGTTGTCACTAGTAAGTGAACGCAAGCAAACACGCACACTTGCACTAACACACACACACACGCATGCACCTATAATCGGTTAGCCTACTCAGACAGAATAAAGCCCTCAAGATATTAAAGCTGACATTCAGTGTTCTTTAGATTAATATAATTATAGGTGTTACCTGCCTTACTACTATGTGTCAAAAATGTATCACAGAG
>OOFC01042165.1:0-24333 GCA_900323345.1 Pseudochromis fuscus | reverse complement strand
GCAAGGTCACACAGAGACTGTATGACAGGAAGTGGTTCATGTGTGGTCAAACTCATTATGACACTCTATGGAATTTAAAGTAAACACACAAAAAGTTTTTCTGTTCATACAAGACAGTTTAGAGGCTAACACACTAACGAGATTACTTTATGTTTTATTATTATAACTTTTTTTCCTCAACAGACTTCGGTCTCAAGGTTCAGTTCAGTTCAGTTTTGTCCAGTTAATAACTGCCGCAGACAATCTAAACTCAGAAACGCTTCACAATAAATGGTGACTGCATCTAAGCTGCAATAGATATCAAAACACCAATTCAGTCCAAATAAGTCCGAGTCTTTGGGACCTGTTTAAAGATTAAATTATGTCTCCTACCTCAAACTATGTTGGAGTCATGGGGATCCAAAGAGGGCATGGTCGGATCAGTTTTCTCACCTGTCTCCATTGAAAACTTTACCAACCACACCACATGTTTTGATGTGTATTCTGCCGGAGGTTTTTTTTTTCCTACACCTGTGGGACTACTTAGAAAGTTAGTCTATACTAAGATTGACTGAAAAATAATATATGTCCTCTGAAGATGGTAAAACACTGGCTGTAAATAGCACCAAACAAATGGCTGTCACGCGACCTTAAAAAGCGCCATGTGAAAAATTCTTTGACTTTGCGTGTTGGCATGTTGTTCACGATGCCTGATGTCATTTTTATGTCTCTACTATGAAATACGAGGGAGCTGTCACGATTTGATCACTTTTTCCCCCTCTGTCCATTGAAAATGAATGGGGGGAAAAATTGCGAAGTTTTTAGCAATTTTCGTGAACATGAAGACGAGCTGGTCGTTTTGACAAGAAAATTAGTTTATTTTGTTAGAATAACATGCTGACTCAGCAATCCCACCAATAAACAAATGGTGTGCAAATGGTTGTTTTGAGTGTGTATTTACATCGGCACACTGAAAAAAAGCATGAACTGAAATGCACCAGTGTCGTGTTTCACTTTTCCTGATGCTTCCAGTTAAAGTTCAGCATCCACACTGACTTCACCTCCAATAGTTTCATAGTCTTCAATAGTTCTTCCACAGATCCATAAATACAACCCCAGTTGTTTAAAGGTTAGCATGAACCTGAGCTGACAATTAAAGGAGCTGCACCCACTGGCAAAGGTTTTAGTGCTGTTTATAGCATCGTAGGACATCAACATACTGAACAGGACACACTGTGGCATGGCCGGGGAGTCAGGGATCGAGGCTGCGCTGCTAAATCTGAAAAACGACTCCGAAAAGGAATTATTAAGGTTTAACGCACAAGATCATTTTAGCAAAGCAAGTATTATAAGAAACAAAAAGCTTGTGACGGACTGAACTCAAGGTACTGGCGCTAAAAGTAGCTAAAAGCTGAGTAATCTCTGCTGCTGGAGGATTAGCGCGGTGTATTTTCAGACTGTAAACATCCATTACCATGTGCCAGTGATCGTGCTTTCACTATCAACCCACTGCATCACAGTGTCGGAGCAGGTACAGCCCCTCGGCCTTCATCTGGCACAGCACGTGCACAACAGCATCACTGTTTAAACTGCATGTGATTGTTCATCCAGAGGTAATGGAGCTCACAGATTATGAGGCTTTTATTCCAATGAAGGTCTGAGAAATTGGATTATGACAGTTCAAACTAAGCAGAGAATTTATAGTTTATTAAAATGATTAGTATGACTGGCAATGCTAACATGCTATTGGATTAATATATTCATTCTAATATACAATATATTTTTCTTTAACAGAACCTCAAATAAAGCTTTCATTTATACTTACACACAAAAATCCCCATTTTCATTTCCACAGATGACAGCCCCACTGTGAACATGAAGCAGAATGAGTAAATATAAAAGATAAATAAGTGATAGTGTGGGTGAAATCACCAGGCTGGGAAGCTGTGGCAGTGAGGAGTCAAATTTCTTTTAATCAATGATGTGCACAAACAATGCAAGCGTGATGGTTGCATCGGGGAAATCCGAATTGTTGTACAGAGGTTCACAGTCTTATAGTTGTCCAGCCCTCTCTCCCAAGCTCACACCCGTTCCTCCACAACTCCAAATCAGGACAGGTATAATACCACCTAAGATGAGTCATTGTTCTTGCACAGTGCAGGCAAGAGGGTTAGTTATGTCCTGCTAAAAATGAATAAGAGTCTTCTCCAGGTTGGCCCCCTTAGACCAATCCTCAGGGATGTAAATTAACGGATGAGACAGGCAATGAACCTAAGAGGGGGAGCAGGCCTCACAGTCACAGAACACAAACATACCATGGATTTTTCTATCAGATAGCAACCCACGTTTTTTTTTTTAGTAATGGGATTTTTTTAATAAGAGAAAAGACTGATTTCTTTTTTCATTTCTTTTAGTTATAGCATTTATTTGAATTATGGTTAAATGGCCAGGTCAGTGAAATTAAATCACATTCATATAAAATTAAAACCACTTCTCATGCACATGAATCTGAAGAGATGTGAAGGTTTAAAAATGGTGTCACCTCTCAGTAACTGCATTATTTCAACATCTCTCATGTCATCTCATCTTCTATACCTGCTTCTCCACACTTGGGTCGCAGGGGTCCGCTGGAGCCTATCCCAGCTGTCATCAGGCAGGAGGTGGGGTACACCCTGGACAGGTTGCCAGCCTAGCTAACCCATAGACAAACAACCATTCACGGCCCCACTCACGCCTACGGCCTATTTAGTTTGATCGATTCACCTAACAAGCATGTCTTTAGACTGTGGGAGGAAGCCGGAGTACCCGGAGAAAACCCACCATGCACAGGGAGGACATGCAAACTCCACACAGAAAGGCCCGAGCCGAGATTCGAACCCCGAACCTTCTTGCTGTGAGGCACAAGTGCTAACCACTGCACCCATTATTTCAACATGTTTCTTTTAATTAACTTGAAAAAATAAAACAAGTTAGAAAGTCTAACTTGAAAATACAGAGTGTTTATACAAGATGGAAAAAAAACCTGTGGTTACAGACCAAATTGAGAGACACCTGTGATTTCCAATCAGCCTAATTGTGAAAGTTAATGAGTTTCTGACCTGATACATACTGGCAGCACAGTCGTTGTTGTGTGTATGTTTAGTGTGAACCTGTCTGAATTTAACTCGAATAAAATCTTCCAGTAGAACAGCTTTGGGGTGTTTTAAAGATGGCAGCTGTGTCTGACAAATGAGGGAATATCTCTGCAGAAATATGTCCCACACTGGTCGGTCCTCCATAGAGAAACAAACATATAATACAGAAAGATATGATGTAATGAAAAGACAAAAGGACTGGATCTCTGACTGTAACTGTGGAAAGATGATACAATTTTGAATCATTTTTTACTTTTCAGTTCCTCTATTCACGTCTTCATTCTTTACAGTAAAATACTTCACAGCTGTAAACATACAGATAGCTAAAAGATAAAACTGCAGTGTGTTTATATCCACTTTAGCTCCAAGACCAAGGAAGATGCTAATAGCTAATGTAGCTAACCAGGGTTTTGACAGAATTAAAAATTAAAAAATATATTATCTGAATTTTCCTCATGTTATAGAATTAGGACTAAATATCACTTTGCTGCAATACACTAACAATAATGTTTATTTTTGTTGTCCAAATTAAACGTTAGCTTTATTAGGTAGCTAGCTTACAGAAGCATATTGCATTTACAAAAAAAAAAAAAAATTGGCTTTGATTTTCTGAATTGACGAGATAATTATGTCATCATAATGAGAAAAAAATACCATTTTAAAACTGGCTCTGTTTTTCAGAATTAGCGAGATAATTATTTCGTAATTATGAGTAACGGTTTTATGAAAAAATTAAAATTATGCTCTGCTTTCCTGAGTCAATGGGACAGTGGTGCCTCTTGATCCAGGTGGGAGCTCCTACTACCTGTATGTGGTACCGCTGATAATCAGTCGGATTCTTCAACAGTATGATTCAAAGCTAACCAGGGATAACCGCGGGGCTAATGAGGTTAGCTTTGAATCATGCACTGCTGAAGAGTCCGACTGATTTAACAGGGACCACTATCCCATTGACTCACAAAAATAGAGCAGATTATTATTAATTTTTTTTTATAATTCATTTTTTTCCCTGTAATTACGAGATAATTACCTCATTAATTCAGAAAAATGAAGCTCGTTAGCTTTTTAAAAGCTAGCAAGCTCCGTGCCGCCAATACATTTAGCCTGGTCACATCAGACCCGGTCAGAGTGGACCACATGAAACTGTTCGAATAAATTAAATAGTGGCTTATAGACAGGTGTGCTCAATAGTCCGGAAAATACGGTAACTACATTATTAAATAGCCATATGTAATCCTAATGACCCAGTTCAGGTTAGATTCTTCCTATACAACCACACTGTTTGAATACTGTACACCCTAGATATGTAGCCACACATTACATCCAGAGGCTTAATGCCCTGATTCATATGTCATGTTAATAAAGGAACAACCGCTAACATTAACACTGCTGTTACTGGCAGTGTTCAATCACCTCCAGTGTTACCATATCTGCTGAGGCTCCAGCACACCGCATCATCACTGGCCTTTACTTTATCTATAAATACCAGCGCCCCACTGCTGCTCACCACCACTCCACCCACCCTGTCACTTTCTGCTCACACTCTCACCTCTTTATTTTTCCCACTTGTATTTCCCCCGCTCTGCCTGTTGTCTGGAAATCCCTGCCATCTTGTTGCCGATGGAGGGGATGTCTCACAGCCTCTGATATGTAAATAACAGATGACTCAGGGATCTGGGTTATTCAGATACCGGAGCTGCTGATCTGGCAAAAGCTCTGACAGGATTAATGTATAGAGAGGGCAGCGCTGAGTGCACCTTCAGATAAACCTGCGTCAATGTTTAGTTCGGTTTACAAGTCAGTAGGTTTGAGGTGGTTACAGTGAGCAGAGATCTTGTGATGGATGAGTTCCCAGGGGGTGGGAGGCCCTCTGAGCAAGAGCAGGCAGTAAATACTACTGGTATCAAATCACACGGAGGAACTGGACTCTATCTCTGGGATCGTTCCCAGACTGTGTGACATGTTATTCATAGAGTAAACTGGCTCAAATGGAAAAGCTGCACCAAAGGTCTCAAACGTCTTTGACGCTGTCTGTGAGCTGTAAACAGCACTCCTACCCTGTGGTCACACCAAACACAAAGTGAATTTCTCCCACAGTGCAATTACATAATAAGTGAATGCAGAGACAAAAGTGGACGCAAATTCGCAGTTTGACAGAAGAAATTTTAACCTAACCTTCCTTTTATCCTTGGGGTCGATTGAGCCCTGATTAATTTTAAATGTTTCTAAATAAATAGTCAACATTCATTTTTTTGCCTATAATTTCATGACTGTTTTGTTATTTAATTGCTACTTTTTGGTAAACATAAAATTAGCCTGAAAATGTGTTTTCAATGTCCTGTACACCTGTGTTAAACATTTAAAAAAAAAAAATAAATAAAAAAGTTAGAAATAATTCTGACTGTTGGCTTGTGGGTACAAATATTTCCTTGCCATACAGTGATGACGTAATGACGCAGTGACTATTCCGACCAATAAGATTTTAGTACTTGCTGGTACCTGAATGGGTACTTTTTTAGAACCACAGGAGAGGGGGTACTAAAAAAGTCGTACCAGGTACCAAGTTCCAGGTACTTTTTGCCAATGGAAATGCGCCACAAACCGAGGCGCGGCGGTACCATGCAACCTTTGGACAATAACCATTGAGATTCCCCAATGTTACCAAGGAGCAGAAATGGAGGACAAGCTTATCGTTGCTGTCCAGAGCTTTATGACACGACTTTGAGTTGGATAAAACCAAGAAGGAGAGGGATTTTAGCGAGGTCAGCCAAGTCGTTTTTCACCATTTTTGGAACTTCCATAACACGTCAAAGGCAGGAATATTTGTGATCTTGTCCATGTCCTGGTTGCCATGGTTCCTGGATGCTGTGTTTTCTGGATGAGTATTTCTATTGGCAAAATCTCTAAAATCAGTCCAACAAATTCCCTTCATGTTTGGTGTGAGCACAGCTTGAGGATTCACCTGTTTTTAGACATGAGTTTCATCCAATTATCTGCCTCCATAGCTTCTAAATAACATGTACAATTCAGATTTTTGTGCAGGACATTGCAAATAAAAGGTATATCCTGAGAGGGTACTTAAAGACTTTAAGAGAAACTGTTTCTGATGAATAAAAACAAACTGTCATTCTGCTAAGGTGACAGGGAGACGAGCCCGGAAGGTGGAAGGAGGCGTGTTCTTTGTAAGTATGTCCCGTCATCATGTAAGGTCAAAGGTTGTGTCCATGGCTACTGAACGACCATCAATGCTGCCCTTTCACCCTCTTTTTAACCTCCCCCTGTGGCGGCTGTCGATGTTCCTGCATGATCACACGGACACACCCACTCTACTAACCAACAACCTGACCCGATGCATCATCGTCATGTGTGCTGTGTTGATTCATGTTGTGCTGGATGGATGTCACTGGCTGGACTGAGCTAATGAACCAACATGCTGTGTTTTAATCACCAGACAGCTGTGGCCCTTTGAAGTGCATACTTGAAGAGATTTTGGATTTAGCTGACAGATTACATGGTCTCCTTTAGGTTTTTTTTTAAGCCAGAATGTAGAAGAATATTTTTTATGTTATATTTTGAACAACGTTGCATGGGATCTGATTGTTTTTACACCTTCCAAGGAGGTTATGTTTTTTTGCCTGTGTGGTTTTGTTTGTTACCAATACTCCATAGAGTAGAAACAGGGTATCACCCATAGACTGTACATAGATATGGACGAAGCAAGTGGGGCTCAATAATGCAGCCAATGTTGAAGTGCAAAAACGTGCAATACACCAGATGGCCACCAGAGGCTGGCTCCAAAAACTCTCAGTGGCTGCAGTTGGTCTTAATTCAAACATGGTCATTTTCAATCCTGAAATTCTCAGTCAGTCCTTCTGATGTCATTAGCTAAGGTTAATCCTTCTTATCAATGATCATGGTCTGAAACAAAACATTATTAAGTAAATATTAGGCTAAAGTAGAATAATTAGGGCTGTGGTTAGTTTGATTGACAAACGCTATTCTCCAAAGGGACCAGGGCTGAAGTCAAGTCTCATGCACACGGAGGAGGGTCCTTGGGTTCAAGGGTTTGATCCGTGTCCTCACTCCTCCCATCATATCCAAATATGGTAATTTCTAGCTCCAATAAACCAACATGGTGATGTTCAAATGCCGATCTGCTGGGCTCCAAATGCAAGTCCCCAAACCAATGGGTGAACTTGCATCGTCCATTTCTATATGCAGTCCAATTGTATTACCCATCAAACAAGACAGTGTTGCTATTGTTACCACAAGAGGGCAGCAGAGTTCAGTATATATCACCTGTACAGCTGGTCTATACCTTAGCAGAGGTCCTCTTTTTCTACAGTCTTTAGGTAACAGCATTTTCCACAAGCCCCAGACATCAAAGTGGTGAACAGGAATGAATCCGAGAATCCAGAAATAAGTTGGGACGTTTGATCTTCAGTGGTCCTGAAGTTGATGAGCTTTGTTAAAGGGCCAGATACCTGAGATAAGGTTTATGGTTGACACATGCTCAAGAAGTTTTCACGTTTTAGTCTACGATGTAAAATCTGTCAGTAAGTAAATTTGTTCAGCTTGTACACGTCTTACAAAAAGGCCTTTCCAACAACTGACTAAATGAGACTACAGAGGTTGTCAGAGATGTTAAATGTCATCACACCTAAAACAAAATCTCATCTACTCACTAGTTCACCTTTATACTGTAAAATTGTTGTGTTTATCGTGGTGTTGGAAGCTGTAAGTTCCAGTATGTGAAGAACCCACTGGTCACCAACACACGGCACATTTTAGCCCTTTTCTTCTTGAATCAGGGTTTTAAAAGAAGTGAACATCAGTGTCAGTTTGAACCTGGCTCTGTATATCACAGTATATAAGGAATGATTGGTTTACCAGAGCAGCCATTACCACAGAGCATCTACCACTGCTGTTGACAGTGTTTGTTTTAATGACTTGCTGCCAGAAGAGGGAGACACTGCAGGTTTAAAGTGTGATTATCAAAGGAGCAAACAAAGGCAAAGCTCTCCTGTTTTATCTATTTTTGTGCAAAGTGTTAGTTTTACCTTCACCCCACTGCTGCACTTTTGAAGGTTCACTGTGTTCATCTAATTTTGTTCTGACAAACAGCGACCTTCACACCTCATGGACGTGCTGTCTCTGTCTCTGGTGACAAAATACAGTTGATCTTATGAGTGTGTGGTACAAACACCACATTTATAGGCCTGTGTTTGTATACAGTATGATGCAGTATGATGCATGCAAGAATGTGTTAATATTAATGAAGCATTAAGTTCCCAATTGTGCTTTTCAGAACCTAATGTAAATATGCATTATGCAAATATGTATTTTATGAGTATATAGTCTGTTCAATTGACACTAGAACACAGAACCTTTTACAGACGCTCAAATTAGATGAATCTAGCTTTTAATGTGACTCAGATGTGGGTCCGGATTAATCCTGACAGTGTGTGTATGTGTGTGTGTGTTAGCAGGTAAGTAGGTAACATGTCAGCAGGCAGCACTGTTGTGATGGCACGGAGCTAAATACAGGAACAATGGCTCAGTGCTCTCATCAGCCTGTGGCCTATTTACAAGTATTTACAGCCATCGTGACTGCGAAACATGCACAATGTCTCAACACACATTTTCCTATCTTCACGACAAGCACACACAATGCATGTGGACACATACTGACTCACAAGCACATCTTTATTGAGATAACATGGGCTTTATAATTTGTTGGATTTTATTAGTTTTGGATTCATTCTGCTTTTGGGAAATAAACTAAATGATGTCCACATTTAGGCAAAGCACACACACTTGAACATGCACATTATTGTACTTTAAATTGTTTAGCCCTCTCTTCCCCCCTCACCACCACCACCACCACCCAGGCATCGTCTGAGTTCTGCTGCCCACTGTGGGCACTAATGCCCCGGCAGGAATGCTGCCCTCCCTCTCCAAACATCACAGGCACACACATTAGGGCAGCACGAACGCAACATGAAGCCACCGCGCCATCTAGTACATGGAGGAACAGTCTTGGATAAAAGTCACACTGGGATCTAAAATTATGACTCTCTGTCTATTTGGTGAGTCACTGACAGTCTGATGTAAATCGAAGTGGACTACCTAGTCAAATTTGCATTTATTTCTATGCAGAATCATTTCAAGTCGACCTGAAATGGAAAATGTCTTTTTCTAAAAAAATCCTTTTCTAACACGTCACTGGTTGTTTGTTTTATCTTTATATCAAAGATCAATCACATTTACTTCCTAGTAAAAAGAAAAACAAATCCTTTAACTGTCATCATCTTTACCAGAGCAATTTCGACCAATAGTATCACTCCATCCACCTGTCAATCAACCTGCTGTTAGCAGCACAGTTCAGATTACCACCAGAAAACATTGACAGAGAGTAGCAGCTGTAGTGGGAATCAGTAGTTTGTTTTAACAGTATCATTAGTTGACTTGTTGGCTCTGTAACATACTTTGGAGAGATGCTATAGTAAAACTAACTGTAACATTAGCTAGCTATGATGTTTTGCTGTGCCAACCGTTTTTTCCAACCTAAATATCCTGTTTTTGCCTGAACTATGTCATGATACACAAGTTAGATAATCTCAAAGTGTTGTTACAGGTGCTATATTATTATACTGCAAACCCCTTTTCAAGACATCTTATTAAATTATGTTTTCAAAAAGTGATAAGGACAAAACTAGCCTTTAAAAAAGTGGTGGAGGCACATCCTGAGTGTAAAAGGCAAAAAGATGCAGTTTGGGGCTAACTGGCTAGGTGTAGCTAATACATCAGCAAATCAAATTGACTGTTTGCAAAGCCCCTCCCTAAAATAGCCACTGTCCAGGAGTCCATTAGATGGTGTGGGAGGTCTCTCAAGCTTTCAGAACTGGACAAAATGTGTCCATGTGGCCTCTACAACCAGCACAGATGATGTGGGCACAAACTTTATGTAACCAGCCTTGGGTTTAAGCTTTTGTCGTGCCAACGTGTGCCTTTATGAAATTCAACCCGCAATGTGGCAGCAGTATCCTGGCACACTTTAGACAAACAGATAATAGTCAGCCAGAAAATAGACTGTGTTGTCATGTGTCATAACACTGGGTGGATTGTAGTCATTTGTTTCCCCCTACAACACTGTGATGATGATTTTACGAATCACCAATAACAAGCATGACATGAAGCACTGAGCCCAGCATGCATTGTGTTGTGTTGAGTTTTAAACCGCATCCACGTTAAGATTTAACGATGATGCCCCCGGGGCCTCGGGGTCACAGCTGTACGCACTTGTAAAATGTAAAGTATTAGCAGGATACATTTTTAGGTAAAGGAAGCAGAGGGTCATTCATTGCTCTGACACCCCTAACCTCTCCTCTCTGTGTGTTCTCCAGTCATTGTTTCATCGGGTCATTACTGCTCGTTCATCCACTTCCTGTCCTTCTTCACCATTCCATCGTCCACCTTGTCTTTGTTTGTGTTTTCCCTGCAGCCGAAGCCGGAGAACGCGGTGACCATAGCGGTTTCTTCTCGGGTCTTGTTTCGGACTGAGCGCGAGCAGAAGGTGTTCGAGCAGAAAGGCGTGGAGGAATATTTGAGATACCAAATCGAGCACGAGAACGAACCCTTCGCTCCTGGACCTGCTTTCCCCTTCGTCAAGGTTAAAGTCCCACAAGCATTCACAGGTTTTAATTTTTTACTATCTTGGACTCCTTAGCTGACTCTGCTTGTACCCCCACAGGCTCTGGAGGCGGTCAACACTCGTCTGCGGGAGCTGTACCCACAAAGTGAGGAGCTGTTCGACATCGTCTTGGTGACGTACAACCACGCGCACGTAGGAATACGCCTCATCAACACCATCAACCATCACAGTGAGTCGCACAAAAGCACTAATTGCTGCTGTATGTAGGATGTGAAACTGGTTCCCTTTGGCGACCCTCTGTGGTGCTATTAAAAGACACGACGCGGTAGACTGAGCGCTGGGTTTAAATAGCTACCTGCCACAAGATAATGGCTTGTTGATAGGTTAATATGAGATTTCAAGCACCCACATCACGTTTGACAAGCTCATTATCTCACTCACCAGGCAGTAAGATTGAGCAGGAGACCCCCCATGTCACTTAGTCTAAAACAGAATTTTTAAAAGACTTAATTTGTTTTACAATTGAGGAAGAAAAACATAACAAACTAAAAGTTAAATCACTTCATTGTTTGGATATTTATGACTGAGATTAAGTTCTTTCTCATGTGTTCATAAGAAAACAGCAGGAGGTTGTTGGGGTGAACAAAACAAACCTGTCACATAAGGGACCAGGGTCACCAACCACAGTCTCATCTGTGGTTAGAATAAGGAAACAAAGGATTTCCAGATGATCTAACTTCTGTATCATGATGTATTTCCAGAAAAGACAGGATAAGTAGGCGGGACAAAACATTTGGCGAAATCTAATTGGATCTGTGAAAAACAACGACGCACCATAGCTATGTAGCTAATGTTACTAGTTAACCTACGTACTAACTAATGATACTGTTCCAACAACCTACTGATAACTACGACAGCTGCTACTACTCTCTCAAGAAGAACCGGTGCTAGTTCAGTGCTGGTGCTAGTCCTGGTGGTTAGTTAGTTCAGATCCCATTCTTTCTACAAACTGGTTTGCTTTTTCACTGGCAAGGAGCCAAGTTGGGGCCACGTCATTGCGTCCGTAAAACATCTGTAAGTCACTGCAGAGGTAGCCGGTTCCGCAACAACCGACTGGTAGCAAGCTAGCCCCTGTTAACAAACTACTGTTACCTTTACTGTGTTTTCCGTGGATATTGTAGTTACAACATGATTGAGCTAACAAAGCAGTTTTGCTTTGCTATGTGCGACATTTATTCAGTTTTGGGAAATCACGATGTCAGTGTTTGCTGGTGGGAATCTGAACTGTGCTGCTAACAGCAGATTGATTGACAGATGGCTGTGACTGTATTGATTGAAATTACTCTGTGCTTGATGACAGAAGTCGTGATATTTCTTTAAACCAAGAAATAATGTGATTGAACTTATAACAATACAACTAGTGATGTCATCTAAAAAGACATTTTCCATTTCAGATTAACTTGAAATGATTCTGCATAAAAGTAAATGCTGATTTGACCAAGTAGTCCACCTACATTTACATGAGAGCGTCAGTGACTCACCAAATAGACAGAGAGTCATAATTTTACATCCCAGTGTGACGTTTATCCAAGACTGTTCCTCCATGTACTAGATGGTGCGGTGGCTTCATGTTGCGTTTGTGCTGCCCTAATGTGTGTGCCTGTGATGTTTGGAGGGGAGGGCAGCATTCCTGCCGGGGCATTAGTGCCCACAGTGGGCAGCAGAACTCAGACGATGCCTGGGTGGTGGTGGTGGTGGTGGTGAGGGGGGAAGAGAGGGCTAAACAATTTAAAGTACAATAATGTGCATGTTCAAGTGTGTGCGCTTTGCCTAAATGTGGACATGTAGCATTTGTGAGCAAACAAATTTCCCACAAGCAGGGTCAATACTAACAACATCCAATAAGTCAGATGATGCTGATTAATTTAGATTTGCCTATTATTGAAACTGTAACCCACTTTATCATTAGGTAAAAACAAAAGCAGTATCTGGTTGCACTCTTTTCTTGTGAGCCCCCTTTTTTAAGGAGAGTAAACCCTGAGCTCTTTTATTCAAAAAGCTCAGAGTTTTACATTTAAATACCCAAAATGAATAAAAAATGTTTTTTGTAAATCACATCAATCATACTTATCGTATTTTTATTTTCCTATGAAACTGAAACCTGCAGCGTGGTCAACAGTTTTTGTAATTGCACTGGTGACATATGCCGACAACACTTTCTCCACGGCAATTGCACCCGTCTTCAGCTCTGACAAACCCATGACTAGTGGTGCTTCAAATACTTCACTACCACTCAGTACATCAGTGCAGGTTTGTCACCACAAAGAAGTACAAGGAAGTCCAGAGAAATGTACCCGGAGCTGAAAGATTTCCTGTGATCTTGTCTGTCTTGAATCTAGTGGATGCTTCAATAAAAAAAACCTGAGCTTGAGGTTTAAAGAGAAACAAAGATCTTCACTGTACAACTAAATGACGCAGACGTTAATGTAATGAAAAAATCCAAGGAAACCAAAACTGACGCACACTCAGCTGAGAGACAAACACCGAGTGTATGAACAGCTGACTGACAGGATCCTTCCCAGGGAAAATCTCAGACCCTGCGATGACATATTCCTCGCCGACCACTTCCTGTTAGGCTCTTCAAATGTTTTCAGATCTTTCCGTTGCTCGGGGGCCGTGGTGAGTTCGAGATCACATCCCCGGAGACGTAACAATAATCCGAGAGGCCTGAAAGAAAAATAGGTCTGAACGGCGCCACCAAAGCTCCACACGACCCTCCAGATGCTGCTGTGTTAGATCTCTCCGGTGGCTCTCAGCGTGAAGGGCCCGATGCATCAAAACAGTCCCCTGACCTCTGACCTTTCCTACAGAAGTAAAGGACAACACTGATCACAGTGACGCACTGCAGGGTTGGTGAGGCTGGTTGCTGAGAGCTGCCATGAAAGATAATTAAGACATTGAGTTGGTCCCTGAGCATCAAACTAAGACTCACAGAGAAACATTATGTAACACTCATGTATCTGTCGCCATCCGCTTACACCAGCTATTTTTAACAGGTGAAGTATAAAGTTTGTCTCCATGTGAGTGGGTGACCGTGATACAGTTTGCACATGCTCTGAATGACAGGCGTGCTGTAGGTGCCCGCAAGTAATGTCATGCATCTACATATCTATACATCATAGGACCCCGAGGAGCAGGAAGACTGGCAGGTTGTGTAATGGGTTCTGTGTAAACTGAGAGTTCATGTGATGACATTATCATCCTCTATGGAAATGTGAACCGTAGCCTCGTATATACTTGCCCGACATACTAATGATATAAACTGCACAACAAAGCCCCTCGTTCTTCGTCGTGACGGCAGCGTCTTCGCCGTCCTGCTGATTTCCTGCTTGGATATTATCACATCTTTAGATCTTCTGAACAAAGCAAATAAATCATACACAGATAGATGATATGAAAACATTTGCAGGCAGGGGAGAGGAAAGAAAAAAAGACACAAAGACATCAATGGTGAGGACATTTTTCCCTCGAGTGACTCCCACGCTCCGGCACTCGTCTTAAAAGCAGGGGACGCTTGAGAGGTTTGAAATGATGAGGTGCGGTACAGTGTGGTGGGTGGATGGCTGGAAGGAGGAAGGGTGGTGGTGATGGTGGGGGGGTACTACAAAGCTAAATAAACCATTTAGAAAATCTTTAAAGGACACTTGGTTCGTGAGTGATGGAGAGATCACAGGGGGCTTACACTGTTGCTCTGTTTCTCTTAGTTTCAGTCTCCCTTTGCCTCAAGCCTGCTCATGAGTCATACTGTATCTCAAACTATATATGAGATAAATAGAATAAATGATTTATAAGATGGGAGAGAACGAGGTTTACAAGGTTCAGGTTTACTCGTACACATGTTGGGAAGGTTACCGTATTTTCCACACTATAAGGTGCACCTAAAAGCCTTTAATTTTCTCAAAAACCGACAGTGTGCCTTATAATCCGATGTGCCTTATACTCCGTTAAAGATATAATATGTAATATAGCTTATTACATTTGATTGATTTTTGTTTTAGCTTTTCTAATAAATAGTTTAAAGTGGATAATCAGCCTACAAGAAGTGGAAACCTCACCGTCAAGATTTCATAAGGAAACTAGAAAATGAAACTTCGTCAAGTCATAATCCAGCTGTACAGTACTGAACACTGTTGCCCTCATGTGGTGAAAGAGCAACACTACCTTGTTTAACATTCCCCTGCTATAACAGAACCATATTTTCTGGGACTTCATGATTTCTTTGGGACAGGATCCCATCCTCTGAAGAAAAAGACATTCCTGCATAACAATAACATGTTAACCAACAGAACTAATGTTGTATTGTGTATAAGAATTCAACTGAAACAGGACACAGACACTGACAGGGAGATGAACAGATGATCCAACAAGAGATAAGACAGAGGTATGGGGTGTCGGGGAGAGGCTGAAGCTACTAAACTGGAGACAGGAGGACACAGGACACAGGTGAAGTCATGCAGGGACGGGCAGGCAATCAGAAATGGATGGAAACAAAACCACCAGACACAGAAGTAAAGCAGATAAACAAATAAACAGGAAAACAAAGCAGAGAAACAGACAGTAAACACAAGGAAACCAAGAAACCAAAGAACAACAACGATAACATATTGAATTGTGAGTTTTTTGTTATGTAATAGTAACTTTTATATTGTAATTTAATTTTGTAATATGTGCAACTAGTTCCCCAACACTGGTCATAGACCCTTTTAAAGGAACAGAAAATGCAGCATGAATACATGGATGGGATAATATCTTGTAATATTGAGAGGTCATCAGCCATATTTGAGCATTTTTGTGTAGCAGTCCTAATGCCATGCCATTAGCTAATTCTGCTTAAGGACCGATTTTCAGAGATGGGTATCTTAGTTGTATGAGCTCTTTATTTTTAAACATCCCCATGAAATGTCAGTTTATGTCAGAATCTATCCTCCAAACTGTATTTTTACCACGACATTTCTATTTCTTTAACTGTAAACTGTTAATAAATATCAACTGATCACACAGAGGTGCACACCTGTCATCCTTTCCTAGTATTTTATTTGGACCTCACCATCTGAATTTATTTATTTTTTACTTTTTCTGCCGACCTACAGGTCTGTGTCTTCAGTCAAATAAAGCAGTGAACTGCACCTGTCTGTCTGCTTCATGCCTGCACTTGGGTTTTCTTTGCCATCTCTCTCCTGCACTCTGTGACAGGACGGTGTCATAGTCCACACTGTGTGATGATACCCTGTCAGATACAGTAAGAGAGCCAAGCCAGCAGTAATTGGGAAAAAATGACCCCAGGGGGTTATTAAACCTGGGAAAAAGCTACCTGTTACCACTCTGACCAAGAAAAAAAAGTTAATAAAAAAAGTGGTATATGGCCATGATGTGTGTCTTTCCTCTGCTAAAAGCCTCTCTCTTGAATTTCACTGCACTCTGCCTGGACATCATCACCTTTCTGCTCTCTGCTCTGGCTGAAGACCATCAGCTGACACTGACAGTCCTGTTTTTCAAACCTCAGACCTGTCAGACATCCAGCAGAAATTGCACAAAAACCCAGAATAACCAAAAATAAATGTGTGAATACACGTGTATAATATCCACGTTAAGGTTAATTATTTGATTGGTTCACCTGTTAACACTTTTAAAAACAGTTATTTTTTTATTTTTGGATGTACTTTCTTGTGAAAAAGTGTACGGATAATGCCTAACCCTGTAGAGAGCTTTGGCAAATGTGAGTAAATAACCCTGGTTATGTCTTTGTGATGTCATCAGGATTACCTTGGCTTAGGCTTGGACTCTATACATTTCTAACACAAATCCTACATTACATTAGACTGTATATGGAACGTACATAAGGTGACATCATGCGTTGGTTTGTGGACTCAAAGTCTGGAGTTTGGTTGTTTGGAGCCAGAAATGACCATATTTGGATATGAAGGAAGGAGTGAGGAGGCAGGTCTCACTGTTGAACCTGAAGACACTGTACAATGTGTATAAGACTAGAGTTCACTGTTGAAAGAGCCTCCAAACAATCTGTAAATCATTGGAGACCAGACCTGTCAATCAAAATAACCACACCTCTCATATCTCCTTATTGATTAAATGATTTTCAGATGGACCAGATCACTGAGAAGAAGAGTTGACTTTAGCTAATGACATCAGGAAAAAAATATTGACTGAATATTTCATAATTGACAATGGGGCCAGCATCTTGTGGCCATCGGTGGTATTGCACCTTTTTGCTTCAGGCCTCACTTTTGAGGCCTGGTTGCTATACACCAGGGGTGTCCAATCCTGGTCCTCGAGGGCCGCGCTCCTGCATGTTTTAGATGTGTTCCTCTTCCAACACACCTGATTCAAATGATCAGCTCATCATCAAGCTCTGCAGAAGCCTGATAAAGATCCTGATCATTTCAATCAGGTGTGACAAGGGACACATCTAAAACATGCAGGATAGCGGCCCTCGAGGACCAGGAATGAGTACCCCTGCTATACACAATGTCTGATTTCAAACTGATAGTGTGGAGTATTTATCAAGTAGAGCAGGTAATGAAAAGATGCTACGGTTGCATGATGAGAAATGTAGACTCTCGCACTTTAAGACTCTGGAGAGACTCAAACTCTGTCACATTAATTCTGAACTTCTTTTTTTAAATGTGCCTTTAATAAGTTCCCAAACTTTATAAAAGTCTAACATTATGCAGCGTCCCTTTAACGTGGACCAAGTGTAAGTTTCTCACTGATGCTACCGAAGCCTTAAATAAATGCCACAACCTTGTCATCGCTCTCTTTTCATAAATCTTCCACCCACACTAACCTTCTCTTTTACTACATCTGCATCTATCTTGTGTCATCGCCCACCTTTTCATCTGATTATAGCCTTCAACTCTACTCAAACCCGCTCTATCTCATCCTCCACCCCAACATTAGTCTATTACTTTACTCTTCGTGCCCTTTCTATAACAGTCCCTCCGTCCTCCACTCTCTTGGTTTCCCTCATAAATATCATCTCATTTCACCTGAAGAGACAGATATGATTCTCAGCTCTGTAATCCTGGATCTAATCACCTAATATCCTCTGGTTCTCCATGTTCTGACTCTCACACTTTTCTTTGGACCAGGCCACAACTGCGAATTAAGAGGCTCCTCAAGCCAAAATGCAAACAGACACTTTCCCACCGCTCTCAGTTCCCCTGCCCCTCATCTGTACAACTAGTTAACCCCCTCTTTGGACCCTCTCCAACTTTTAAGTACTTGTAAGTTTATCCTCTCACCCTGTCCCCCCCGTTCACCTCACCTTCCCTGAAATGACTCCTGAGATGACTTGTGATGAACTGTGAGCTTCAGACGACCCTCTGTGAAGTCACGCGGTGTAGGATACAAACATAAATACATGTGACACATTGTAATGAATCCGTATTTGCTGGTGATGTACTGATTGCTGACACTCAACACTTAGTGAAATTAAAAACCTTGCTGCTGTTTGCTCTTCTTGTCCTCAGACCTGTTCATTGAGAGGTTTTGTATGACGGGGGGGAGCAGTCCTATTGGCTACCTGAAGGCCTGGCACACCAACCTCTACCTGTCGGCCGACGCTGACAAGGTCAGGGAGGCCCTGGCAGAAGGTGAGTGCAGCACACTTATAGTAAATACAAAATCTAAGAATTTCCTGTCATATATTGATATTAAAGAAGCAGCTATGGCTTCATACTGATGACATGATTACTGACATGATTGTGCATATTTTACAAGAATGTCACTGATATATTACTTTGCGAAAGTAAATTTTTTTTCTCATTTCATTTCTATTTATTAATCACTTATGTGTTCCACGTGTCTTTAACTTCATCAAAGGCAATTTCGTTAAACAGTGCTTGGTAATAAGTTTCAGTGAGTAGCTGGTTAGCTTAATTTGGGGCACCAGCACTAGCGTAACATCATGGGTATAGGCCCCGGTGCAAATATTTTTTTTTGTGCCCTCACCCCTGCCTGAAACACAAGCGCACCTCGTGCACGCTACACACAAGCACGCACACAAACACACACACACACACACACGGACACACACGCACAGCCACTCAAGAGAGGCTAGGCTAATGCTAAACGTGATGCTACATTTTCTCATCAATTTTCATCCACTTGCTTTTTTTTTCTTGCTGAAATGAAAAACAACTCACCTCACACCATCATGACTGACAGGTATCAACGTGATTGGACAAATGATCTTTTCCTCCTCCCATACCAGCCACTCAGTGTCACCGACCCTCCCCAAGATATTCCCTTCACAATATATTTTGCACCGTCCATATTTACACCCCTGCTTGGAGGTGAAATGTTAATAATTGAAGAAGACCCTACTTATGACACTTATTATTACAAATTATTAGTAAGAAGACACTTTCAGAGATGCTTTATTGGCTAAATGAACCGTACACTGTAAAAAATGTGGGGACAGAATTTGGATTTTGACATAAGAGCAGGACACATCTGCATCAAGGACCTTCTCCCTGCTCTTCTGTGTAAACTCCTGTTATCACATTACTTTGGGGGTTTTATGGACGGCAGCTTGTTTCACTGTGAGTCATTTATCACGAAGAAGTTTCTGTAATAATTCTCTTATTTGAGTTTCTGTGTCGATAAGCGCAGTGACACCGTGATGTCATGTTTATGAAGTTCAGAGGTTTCCACAGGTGGTGCCCTTTGCTTTGTGTGTTAATCCATAATAGCTGTTGTTGCTAATACTAACTACTTGTTTTGTCCTCCGCATTAATAATCCAAACACCAGCGGAAAGACTTAGCCAGGAACCGAGTGTTTACGACAGCGGTGACTGGGGTGTGAATCACAGTCACGTTAAACCAGTCGGTCACGCACAGTAACAAAAAAGAAATGTGTTTATGCACAAATATCACAGGTGACTTTTACTCACGTGGTGTTGTGACAGGGTTGTGTGACTAATAAAACCTTCATTAAGTTTCAGACATGAACTGATTCCTTACATTTACATTACATTTTCACTACTCAGACATGAAAGAAAAAGTTACAATGTATCTTTTCTGCAGTCACATCTATTTACAGTAAAGATCTATTGACATTTTGTTGCTATTACCTTAATTTCTGCAGCTATTTCATCCACACGAATACTTAAAATCTGTATTTTTGTTTTTGTCTTGAGGAGAAACTAAAGTCTGAGGCATTGTTTTAGTTCAGATTACCTGTATTGTATTGATTGATAGAAAATAAGAGGATGAGTCATCGTCTGGGAACATGAAACTGAATATCACAACAATCTCTTAGGTGTTTACCTCCGGAAATCACCATTGTAGCTGTCATTTGTTTTCCTGGTTGATGATGTGAATTGCTCTCCTAAAAGACTTTTTAAAAAGCTGATTTGAAAGGATTAATTGTGTGACTGCTTTTACAGGGTCACTATCACCCCTAAATTTACCTCCTCCTTTCTCCTCTTCTTTCAGTTTTACCCATCTCCTCCCTGGATCCAGTGGTCCTCGTGGAGGGCCAGCCATACCGCATGGTCGCCTCCTGCCGAGCGGTCGGTCGCCCGATTCCCAGTCTCTCCTGGGACACTGACCTCCCGGGTCAGACCCAGGAGCGCATCAGCGAGGGCGGGTCCGTCTCCAGCTACTACTCCCTCCACCCGCTGCGCAGCATGAACGGGAAGAAGCTGGACTGTGTGGTGTCGCATCCCGCCCTGGAGCAGCCGCGAAGGATCTCAAACCGTCTGGTGGTTCAGTGTGAGTACAGCTGACCACGATGCTCTGAGACCAGCAGCGAGGAGAAGTGAAGCTACCTGTAGTTTTATTGATGATTGGATACTTTCTGGAGCTGGCGTAACTGCAGTGCAACCTATACATACATGCAACCAAATACATACTTGTACTTACTAAAGTCATAACATACTGTGCTGTAGTTATTATATAACCAGGTACTATAAACTGTACTAACAGGAAACATGCAGTTCAGTTAGGAATGCTGTGGCCAATTAAAAATGACAGAAGAGGAAAGCGAAACGTTTTTTAAAAGGCTAAACCACCACGAGCTGTCTCACCACAATCCATAGTTTGTTTAATTGTTCTCTGCAGCTGAGCAGCTCCTCCAGCCTGTTGCATTGTGGGAAAATAGTCGACATTACTGCTGTGAAATCAAGCTTTTTATAGAGCTGAACTTGGCATGTGAGAGTACACGAGGAAGTCGGCGTTTGCTGGGAATTTACACATCATGATGGACATGGTTCTTACATATTAACAAGGAGATATAAGAGATATTAAAGGACACAGATGCTTTTACTTTCACTTTTACAATGTTTTTACGCCTAGTTATCCTTTGTGTATTCATAGTTTCATCCATTTTTGGAGTTTGCAGCTTAAATCTTCATTATTACAGTTAAATCATTGTTTCTTGAGTAAGATGCCAAATAATCCTCTAAATCAAGCTGTTTTTAGCAGTTAGCAAATCTGACTTCCTGCAAACATTAGTCAGATAAATCTCTATATTCTGATTAATTTTAGGCCATCCAGGTTAAATTTTACCATTTTATTTCTGGTTTTCAATGAGCAGCTTCAGGCAGCTTTTGACTCTCACAGCAGGGATAGCACACTGATAACTGATGATCCTTCTGTTTTATTTAGGTGTGTTTGGGAGGATGTGATGCCACTCAGTAGGTATTTACATTAGCTCTGAAACTATTTTTACCATTATGAGCTACGCCCATGTTTGTCCTGCAAAGGTGTTGAAATGTGCACAGTGAAACAGAGAAAGTCCAGGTCAAAATACAGAAAAAATACTAAAGATGACACAGTTTTTAATCATTCATGACATTTGTAACAATGTAAAGTTAGTGAATTGTAGAGTTAGTAATAGTAAGTAGCTTCTTCCAAATCCATATTGTATAATAATTGTGTACTGTATACTAATATTTTTACATTATTTGATTGTAGGTAGTATTTATGAGATCTCCTGTTTGTTTACATTTTTTATATCTCCGAGCACCACCCTAGTTTCCTTTAAGCATCTCATTGTGGGAGAGTCAAATAAAAAATCAAAACAGCACGCACCCTAAAAACCTACTTATAATTAACGTGTATTATGGACTGACGCAGCGATTGTTCGGTTCTTCTCCCCTGGGCTGTGGAACAATTACTTTAAGCTCTTCCCACTAATAGTGAATACAGCCAATTAGGATTTTTTCCCCCATCAAGTTGCACAGTAAATCATATTTGTATAGCTTAACTGTCTGCCTGTGAGATAAATGGCTGAGAGTAGACTAAACATTAGACAGTATTGGCAGATTGGATCCTGTGCTGGGAAAGTGTTTGACTAATACTCAGTGGCCTTGACTGCTGCCGTGTCGGTCGGTCCGAGTGCAGCTAAAGTTCACCTCCCTCAGCGCTCAACAGTTGCTCTTTGTCTCGGGTAATGGACGATTCAGACGTCAAAAGGTGTGGACTCGAGTCACATGACTTCCAATTGAGTCATGAAAACATTAGCTATGTAACTTGACAGCCAAGTGATGTCACTGGATTTTTAACTTGGAATGAAGCAGAGGATTAAAAGTTTTGTTGTATGAAAGTGTTCAGCGAATCAAATTAGTCCTGACAGCAGAAATACTTTGGGGGTGGCAGGATGTGTTGTTAGCTAAGAAAAGACAATAGCTCCGGTCTGTTGTCATAGGCAACATATGAAACACTCAGAAATGACACATAATTGTAATTTTGTCACTAGAATGATACATTACTTTTAAATAGACAAAGTTCGTGCAGAAGAAATAAATACACATTTTTAAAATAATAATATGATGGTTGTTGAATTTGGTGTCTGACTTCTTTAGGACTTCAAACACAAGGACTTGGTTTTGATTTTATAGCCAAGAATTGAGACTTTTTGAGATTATCCCCCCTCCTGCAGGGTGAGGGTGTGAACCTGAAGCAGTACTGTAATGAAAGGGATTGTGAGGCAACTTCTTATTTTCAGATACAGAGACAAACAATTAAAAAAAAAAAATCCTCACTTGGCCCTGTGTTACTGAAACTTCAAGGATTTTTTTTCCGATTTGAACATTTTTCCAAATGTAACAATTTTACCGTAAAGTCAGGAGAGTTTAAGATTTTGGGACGTTATGATTCTCCTCTAATACACTTTTTCTCTTTCTTACACTGGGACACAAACACTGACTTAGCAACAGTTCACCTCATGAATTTATTGTAACCTCTGCTGCTGGCATGCAGTGTTTTCATTTTGCTCTACAGTGCAGTTTATTGGTGAATATGTTGTGTTGATTTATCCTCATATCTGTGTTTCTGTGTCAGACCCCCCAGACGCCACCATCACCACAAACCCTCCAAAGCACTTGTACGCCGGTTTGGAGAACGCCGAGCTGCTGTGCGAAGGCGGCGGATACCCCGACCCTCAGAACATCACCTGGACATGGTACCATCACCACACCTCCTGCTGCTCATACAGATCTACACTTAAACTCCAGCTGCCAGCAAGACTGTGACAATTACACCTTAATTCACCCTGTGTAATTCTATCCAAACTGCTAAATTGCTCTTTACATGGCGCTGGAATGTGACTCAAAACACAGATAAGCCAACGCTAACACGCATACACATTAACTACACACCCGCAAACAACAAAGAAGTGTGCTTGAACCTAAAAGGGGGGCGCCGTCCTTTCTTTTCCTCACCCAATTCAACGCAGAATAAAAGCTGCGGTGTCGTGTTGCGAAATCCGAAGTTAGAAAAAGAAGGTGGGAGATATTTTCACACGAGGGAGGGACGCGAGGAAGAGCAGGAGACACATGCTAAGCACTTAATCATAGTGCCATGCTTTAAATATCACTCTAATGCTACGTAAAACACAGGGTCTGTGCTTTAATTAGAGACACTGTACCAGCCATTACAGCCATGGCTGTGCACACAATGATCGAATGTTGTGTGCTGAGCGAAGAAATATTTCAGCCATGAGACAATGTTGAAATATTAAAATTATTCTGGATTAAACCTTTTCAGCCTCGGAGGTGCAGCCATTGATGAAAACCCAGCCTGTGTGAGCACGCAGACCTGTAGAGGCTGGTTTGAAAAAGCAGATCAACATTTTAACATATGCTCATTCATTGGTTGTTTTTTTTTGCTGAGAGCTGAAAATATAGTGTACACTCAAATATTGTGAAACTACAGCTAGCAGTTTGTTTACTCTGCATTGCAATCAATAAAAAATGTAACAATAATATAACTTTATAGTGGAGTTACATTTGGAGTTACATTTTTTAATACCGTATTTTCCAGAATATAAGCCGCTACTTTTTTCCGACGCTTTGAACTTAAACACCGGTGTTTCTCATGTATCAGCGGCACGAAGCTTGTTAGCTTTTTACAAGCTAGCAAGCTCCGTGCCGCCGATACATTTAGCCTTGTCACATCAGACCCAGTCAGAGTGGACCACATGAAACTGTTTGAATAAATTCAACAGCGGCTTATAGACAGGTGCGCTCAATAGTCCAGAAA
>OOFC01042164.1:0-41383 GCA_900323345.1 Pseudochromis fuscus | reverse complement strand
CGACAGGAGAGTGTATCTGGAGGTCTGTGTATGTATGTGTGCTTCATCAAGTCAATGAAACAGTCGACTCAGCATAAACAGTGTGTGTGTGTGTGTGTGTGTGTGTGTGTGTGTGTGTGTTTTAGCAGCATACACACACGTGAGCTGACTTTTATCCTGTCTTTCACACAGAGAAATATCTTTAAAAATATCTTAAAACTACATACACAAACATTTTTACCCTCTTTTATTACACATGCATGGTTTCTCTCTCCAGCACATTCTCACACTTACACACTTTAATACCCTTCCTCCATGGAAACACACACACACACACACACACACGTACGCACGCACGCACACTCTGATCTTTCCTAGAAAGACCGTTTAAAGACACCAAAGGGGTTTTCTCTGGCTTAGACAGTAAACACAAGTCGACTGAAAGCTATGAGCTCTTAAACCAGTAATGGATATTTAACTATAACCACAAAGACACACAAAATATAAAAACTGCTCAACAAAGATCAGTCAGTGTAAAGTTATTTAATAAGGCTTCAGAAATAAAACTAACCATTCAGCCGTATCAATTAGCATTCAGCCGTATCAATCATCATCTGATTTACAGTAACGGTTATCATTTCGATGGCCTATTTTCCATCTTAAAAATGTATATTTGCAGACTCTGACTCACCAGCATCAAAGCTATAATAATCAAATCATTATAGGTATTTTTTTAATAGAATTTTTCACATAGATAATACAAACTAACAGTGAAAAACAAAACACTAACAGCGTTAACAGCACAAAAATAATTGTTGAGGCAAATCATGGCAGATGAAGACATGCATATTCCTGCAATGCACAACAGTAATGCATTTGATTTCAGCTTGTTTTGGGTTATAAATGCTGGCTCTTTGCGCAATGGTGATAAAAAAGAAAGGTTTCATTACAACAGTTGAAGAAGAAAGATAGGATGAAACTTTATGTAAAATAAGTGTCATTGCAAAGTTCAATAGAAGCAGATACGTGACCAAAAAGTGGTCTGTGTGTTTTGTGCCATGTCTTTGAATTGTGTTTTTTATGTGCACATCATATGGTAGCAACTGAATATCTTACCCAAAGTGCAAATCATTGAATTGAATACCAACAAAAAATACACATTGAAAGTATAATCTCTTTTGTTTGACTTTTGAATTTCTTAAAATCTGCCTGATTTTAGCCACTTTTTACAAAAAGTGTCACACCTCCTTCTATGTCATTATTATATACAGTCTCTTGCTCAAGATGCATGGAGCAAAACACACATAATAGAAAGATAACCGACACAGGAGGAAAAGCAACATTCAAAATGCATAAAACTGCAGTTATAAGAGCATTAAATCAGTAACTCCACCATACTTTTAAAATAAAGACTGTATACGGTTTATATACTATAATGTATCAGTGTTCTGTGTCTTCTCCTCAGAGCCTGACTTCTACCTGAAGTACATTTTACTTATATATAAAAATTAAGAAATATTTTTTGCAAAGTGACAAGCATTTTCTTTGCTTCAACAGTACATAACATACAAGTAATGTTGGTATTAAGGCACTCCATAAAAAAAAAGAACATTAATTATTTGGTTACAGAGGAAATGTTTGTGGTTTTTCATGCAAAAAACGCAGCATCAAAAGAGGATTTTGCTCACTAGCTCCTGGATGAAAATCTGATACAGACAGGGATATCAAGGAACTGATGTCTTTATACATAAAAAAATGGACCCGAGGCAGCGTTTGTTAGCCTGTGCTACCTTCCTTGGTAATGACTTGGGGTTTTTAAAAAGCTGTAAGACAGAGTGAGTGGAGGGAGAGGTGAGGACGTGGTGAATGACTGCTCTATAGGCTGGTGTGGCAGTCGCGGCACAGGATCCTCTCACCATCCGGGAAAAAGCCAGCGCCCACAAGTGAAACAGAGCACTGGGAGCAGGTGAAACATGGCTGATGCCACTGGCGGTCTTCAAATGAGATGTACTTTCCTCCTCCGAAACCTGGGACAATAAAGTATGTTGAGTAAGTATTTACAGTAGAAAACTGATATCCATGAGAAAAACATGCAAACACCTGAGTTAATAAATGTGTTTATTGCATGTGGGCATGTATGGCCCCATTACTTATTAAGCTGATTGAGTGAATAAGTTTTCAAGGCCTTTGGAGATTTTCTCTTAATATTATTCTTCTTGCAGCGTTCCTGCACATTTGAAATTTCAAAATTCCAGACTTTTTCCAGACCCTAATTTCAAGATTTTTTGGTAAAAAAAAAAAAAATTAAAAATTAAAATAATTTGTGACATTTGAGTAAATATAAGTGTATCATGTAAACCAGCGGTCCCCAACGTTTCATGTCGGCATTATTTTCACGGACCGGTCTTCAAGGTGTGGCAGATAAATACAGCGAAAATAATATAACATGACCGGCATAAAAAGCTGTCCTCTTACCCTTTGCAAAGAAGCTCTCCAAAGACGTTTGTATTTTATCAATTTTCGCTAGTTTAAGGGCTTATTTTTTGGCTAATGTATCTGACGTTATACGTGATAGGTGATAGGTTTTATCACGTGACCGAGACAAGCATATTGATGTGTCGGCAAAAGTTAAGTTGAAGAGAATCCGGTCGTTCCTTTCAAAATAAAACGTCTTTCAGACTCTAATTACCAATGCAACGGAAGTTACATTTTTATTTATTCTTTCTGTGCGGCCCGGTAACAACTGCCCCACGGACCGGTACCGGTCCCCGGCCCGGTGGTTGGGGACCACTGATGTAAACAAATTATGAAATTAATCTTTTTTTTTTCATTAATCTTATTACATGAATATTTTTCCATCCACTAGTTTCCATCTTCCACACTTTTCCAGACCTGGAAATCTATATAATCAAACTCCATACTTTCCATACTTGTGTAGGAACACTGTTCTTGGAAAGAAAACAGAATAAAAGTACAAAACACCCAGAGAAAACAAACCTCCACTGAGGCATAATCCAGCTGTACTGATGCTATAGACTGAACACTGTTGCCCTCTTGTGGTGAAGTAAGAACACTACCTTGTTAACACATTTGCCCATTGTAACAAATATGCATTTTCTAAATCTTTGAAGACATTTCTAAATCTATTTTTTGTCACATATACAATCATACACGGGGGCGACATGGTGGTCAAGTGGTTAGTACTTGCACCTCACAGCAAAAAGGTTCGGGGTGCGAATCTCAGCTCTCATGTCTGTGCATGCGTGGGTTTTCTCCAGGCACTCTGGTTTCCTCCCACGGTCCAAAGACATGGGTGAATTGATTGAATTGAGGTGAATTGACCTAGTCTAAATTGACCATAGGTGTGAGTGGGAGTGTGAATGGTTGTTTGTCTGTGTGTTAGCCCTGCGATATGCTAGCAACCTGCCCATTGACAGCTGGGATAAGCACCAGCTGACCCCTGCCACCTAAATGTGGAGAAAGCAGGTATAGAAGATGACTGACTGACTGACTGACAATCATACACAGTACAATACCATCAGGCAACTCAGGCCTCAGTGTCTTGCTGAAGGACACTTTGACTTGTGGAGCCACAGACAGAGATTGACCCCCCAACACTCTACCACCGAAGGCAAAGCTGCCACCTGATCAGTTCAGTAGTTTTTCCGTAGTGTTGCTGACAAACAAACAAAGCTGGATGGCACACAATGTAACATGCACCATACTTTAATGGTTCCAAATCTTTGTGTCAATCTCGTTTAAAGTCTTTTTAGTGTTCAAACGTAGCACCTGAGGAAGAACAAATCAACAGATTGTTATCGTGGGGTTGAACGCGGTGATGTAATCTTGCCTGTTATCGGTTTGCTGCAGGCCTCGCACTTCTTGGCGTACAGGTTGCCGAAGCACTTGAGGCAGTAAGGGCTGTCTTCTCGGGAGGTGAAGTGTTGACCCGCCAGCTGCGTCTTACAGCTGGTGCACACAAAACACTCCTTATGCCACGGCTCATCCCGATAGGTCACGCCACCCTTGGCCAAAGTCTTTAAAAAAAGATCAAAGGTCATGTGAGGATCTTTCTATCTAACTTCCAAAATCATTTACAACAAACATTCCTGAAGAGGTTCAATTTATGCCTCTTTCTTTTCGGCAGTTCATCAGACTTACTGACCTTTTTACAGCGAGTGCAGCGTGGAGCAAACTTGTCCTCGTAGCAGGACACACAGTAGTGCTCGTCTTTGTCAGGAATGAAGGACTTTGAGCCAATCGGCTGTTCGCAGCTGTGACAGATGAAGCAGCCCTCGTGCCATGTAGAGCCTCCATACTCCAGCTTTCGTGTACCTAGAAGAAGTGGAAAAATGATAGAAAAAGGGGTATGGGTTAGCATCATCTAATTGAAGTGTTAAGATCATTTGGCTTTTTTGTGGTGGCTTCGTTAGATTACAAAATAAAGCTCTTGAATTGCATAAAGACATCAAACTAATTTAAAGATTTATTTTTAATCTTAAACCACAGGCCTCTCACTTCTGTCCTACTGCTGTAAACTGGCTGCAGGCCTTAAAAAAAAGAGATAATACCATTTTGCCCTCTGTGTTTCCAATCAATCTGTTTTATATCCCTCAGCTGTTGAGTACTTTATTATACCAGTTGGTTTATTCTACAGTGACGCAGTAGTTGCATGGGGCCGACGTTTTGCATTACTGCAGATTGCCAACGTTTCACAGCTTCAGGCTGTGTGCTGTGATGTTCTCTAATCAAAAACACAGAAATCCTTTGCAAAGCTCACAGGAATTACTGTGGCTTGAACAGGACAAAGTTAGCTGTTAGGCATGTGCATTTGACAAATACAATAAAAGTGAACAAGCTGCAATGTAAAACACAGTACAGACTCAAGTTCAAAGCGCTTTAAAAACATACAGTTAAATGTATGTAGCAGCATTCGTGTAATAAGGAATTATTTTTATTATGCTCACCAGCAATTCAATTGAATTTATCCACATTTTAAAATACATTAATTGTCATATTACTAATACGTACTACTATTGCATTGCTTTCTAGGCCTTCTCCTCCTTGCACCATATACTACTTTGTACTTGTTGCCACATACATGTATTATAGGCCTCCATCCACAGATTGCATACGTACTCAAAAAATATGTTGTCTCAAGCATCAAAATTAAGCTCAAATCAGATCTCAGTGTCACAGCGGACAGTGATAACAACAGAGCTGTTGTCTGTGTCAAAGAAATTTCCAACAGGGGGAAGAAGTGTGAAAAACAGAACCATTGTCTGCGGCTACACAATGAGACAACATCTGACTGACCATCTCTGGAAGTGGGAGCATTTCAGTAGCCCTATCAAAGCACCTCTGTTCACCAAAACAGCTTCTGAGTAATCTGTTTACAAGGCTTTAGTGTAAAGTTGCTTTTCTCCTCATATCAACATGAACCACAAAGCACAACATCCGGCTTTCAAACAGAGATAAGCGTGTGTGTCTGTGTTTGTCTTGATGAGTCTGAATGTTAGAGGAAAGGTTTGACATTTTACATGTTGAATTCAAGAAAACTGGGTCATCATCTTTATGAGTCTTACCAGAGTTTGGGGGACCTATCTGCCCTAATGGCAAGATGACCTAAATCTGATGACTCTTTAAACCATTTTACTTCTTAAGTTAAGTCACTACAGTGTAATGTACACTAAACAATTTATTACAAATGTGTGATCTTCACTAAAACCATGAGATGAACTACAGCAGAAACAAAGGGGAAAGTCTTCCTGGAAACATTCACAGCTTTATGAGGCTGTGTAAGCTGTTACAGGGGCGCTGGAATAACTGACTTGCTTATCTCTTGTTATCATCAGTTTTCTGGCAGCCTGCCAGCCCTGGGGATCTGGCTTACAGACAACAAGTCAAGCAGACTGGCAATTACTCTGTCACATTCACCCCTGGCTGGTGCTCAATCGTGGACACTCTGCTTCGCCTCTTCCTCGCCCCCGTCTTTTTTTCAAAAACCCTTTTTCCTTTCTCTATCTGCTTGATCTCTTAGGTTATACTTTTCATTTGTTCTTGCTCCCTGAAGTCTGCCTTGTCATCATTTTCCAAAGTCATTTGTCTATTTTTAAATTTCAATTTGTACATGGAAAATACGCTGAAGGACAGAGAGGCGATGGCTTAGTGGGTGAGTGAAGCACTGTAATGTATGGCACTGTCAAAAACATTAAGTGCAAGATATCTCACAAGTCACTCTCTTATTTTATTGAAGTTTAATCAACTCTCTCCTCCTGGATTTTAAGATAGTTTGTGGTTTACAGGTGACAATACGGCCGGAAACAGCCATTTACCTGCAAATCCCAACATCTAAGTTCATTTCCACACGTACCTGGCATGACAATCTTGTCACAGGCTACACACTTGGAGGAGAATTCATTACAGTAGCAGTCATTGCAGAGCAGTGCATCGTCCTGGCTGGTGAAGGGCTCATCTGCCAGGGAGCGATCACAGCGGAAACAGCGGAAACAGTGCTCGTGGTAATGTCGATCTTCATAGAAGAGCTCCTGGCAGCAGAGAAGGAGATCACAGGGACACTGGAGGTCATTTCATACAGTTGTAAATGTAACTCAAATTCATTATGATGTGTTTCCTTCAAAAGGTTTCTCCTCCAAAGTTTCAGGACTGCAGGATGACCACAAGACTCAACATAAACAAAGGTTCATGTGTACAAAGGAAAGAGGGAGGAGTGTTGGAGTGGCCTGGGTCAAAGTGACACTTCATGTGCTTCAGATCATCTTACAAGAAAGGGAGGAAATTGATTGTCTACAGGACACTGAGCCAAGAAAATACTACATGTGAGGGTGCTGATAACTCACTAGCCTCCTTTGCTAAGCTATAGCATGCCACATTCTGTAGACTCCGCTAATATGTTGGTCTTAAATTATCCACTTCATGTTAGTGTTTTTCATTAAGTGAAGATTGAATTTTAACTTGATTGTGGTGAAGAGGGAGACGTTCCCTCATGCTGCATTTTTACAATCTCAGACAAAACGAGTCTGTTGGCTTTTGTAGACTTAGTGGAAATTGGCTGCATAATTGCATGTTAAATTAGCCTTTACGGTGTCTTGCCGCACAAAATACATAGAACACGCCTCATTTACCGTGAATTATGCATCATTAACGTGACATAACTTCTGTTTTAGCGATCCAAAGCCATGTCAAAACATTGCAAAGACGGCTTAGAGCTAATTAGAGTATTTTTTGATGTGGTTTATCTTTGTATAAAATATTACAAGGTGGTGCATAATGTGGAAAGAGATAGATCATATGCAGGACACATTCCAACAGGAAAATGTTTATTAGAAAATCATTTTTCTTCCTTTAATCCGGACTAAAGAAACCTTTTCATGTGCAATTCTCAGTGTATTTCACTTGTTACTGTTGCTCTGTAGCACACAGCTGATTGCATGTCTGTTCATGTCAAAATGGATGCCTTACCCTGGCGTCATGGCCAATCAGTTCTTTGCACTCGTCACACGTGTTTGAGAACAGACTGTCGTAACAGGGGATGCAGTAGGGACTGTCATCTGACTGGATGTACCTGCGGCCGTACAGGGATTCTTTACAGTTGTCACAGTCGAATCGGTCAGCCATTGTAATTTTCCAATAAGCCTGTAACACAGAAAGGAGACGGTCAGGTCAGCAATGTTTTCAAAAACAAGTGCCAAAAAATTTTATTGAGGGCAAAGACAAAAAAAAAAGAAAAGAGGACAATAGAAAATAGCAGAAAAGGAGCGAGAGCCGTGCAGAATGATTCAGTCACCTTTTCCATCACAGCAGTTGGACATCGGTATAGACTTTCACTGCCAATATTTATGTTGTAAATACTTCGGCTTGTACCAGCGATGGAGCTGAGCTCAAACAAAACACAGAGCGCAAGTGGGAGCAAGTGGAAAAAGAAAGAGAGACGGAGAAAGTGCTGAGAAAGAGAGAGAGAGAGAGAGAGAGAGAGGCAGTACAAGATGCCTATTAACTTTTATTGCTGTGATGAAAGTGTGGTAGATGCAGAGGGAGGGGACAGAGGAGGGAGCTGTCACTTGCTTTCCTTTAGTATCTAATACAGCACCTTCCTGACGCTGTCGACTGCTCAAAACCTGCAAACTGAAGATTAAAGCAGCACCACAAACTGAACAACCTCAAGTGAGAATGAAGTAGCATATCCTTGTGCTTGAAACCCACACATCATACACACCTGTAAATATTTATGAGGTGGGAGTCTATTTGTGATTAAAGCATGGACCACCAACAGATACAGAAACCCCATGAAGCATTAGAGATTGTGTATGTGTGTGTGTCAAAAGCGCAGACAACTGAAGGTGTCTGAACATGACTTCTGAGCAAGTGGCTTCCTTTCAGGATAAAGATGCAACTACAGCATCCAGGAGGCACACTGTCTACGAACATGGTTTCCGCTGTGCGACAGCCCCCTTGATCACGACTGAGCACACAACAAAGTGACAGAATAATATTGTCAGAGCATTATGGCAACAATATCGGGTTGCCAAAACATTACAGCATGGTTGGAGGGAAGCCCAATGATAAGTGATACAGGCCTCTGGCAGGCTGCACCGCTGGCTATTCATTCCCACCACCCAGTAATAATAATCACGGCTGATATAATAATCAATCAGACTTCAAACTGTCCCTGTGCTTCCCGTCTTACACCCACACAAAAACATCCACCGATACAAGCACACAGAGAGCACGTAAACACACACACACACTCCCACAGGGTGACACAGAAAAAAAGGAAAATACAAGCCAAATCACACAGGATCCATCATCAAAGAAAACATTAGTCCCAGACGCTCAGGTTTCAACTGTCTCAGCCGTTTGCGAGACAAAAGCTCTTAATGAGTCAGGGTGAGAAAGTCAAGATCCAACAGACCTCACCTGCTCACAGTCCTCATGTATAACCCAGTGACAGGCTATTTGTTAGCATAACAATGCTTCCCCAAGCTGGAGAGGCTCTTTCACCATCACTTCAATGACCTCAAGACATCAATAATAAAGTGCAAACGTTTCATAGCCCCGTGGCCATGTGTGTACACTCGTTCATATCACTACACCGCCACATCTCTTTTATTTAATGACTGAATGGAATGAATACATCTTAAGTATCTGATGTCTCACATCATAGTATCCATCTGGAGGTTATGGCAGAATATCAGAATAAGCAGCTGTGGTCGGCCTGCGCAATGTACGGCGAGGCGCTGAACTTGCAAGTCTGTGTTTTAACATCAATTTCTGTACATTTGACACACCATTCGTCAGAAAATTCCAGTGACGTTGCCATCGGCCCACATAACCACAGCGTCAAGATTAGATCAACAAAGTATAGAGCTGAAACGGAGCGCTACGACCTTAATGTTATCTGCAGTGTAGGTACAGTATGTGCTGCCTATGCTTGCCAGGTAAGAGGGCGAGATGGGGCATGACTCACAAAGCCAGGAAGCCAGGGCTGTGGTGTCTGATGTCAGATTTAATTTCCAAAGCAAATCAGCTGCTATTCCTCCCTGAATTCATATGTATTCAACCACATACCCATGTAGCAAAAGGCTGCAGAAGTAATAAGTAAAGGTTTGTTTTAGATAGAGAGGTACAAATACATGTCCTCTGACATCTTGATGAATACTCACACACAGATATTAAAAAAAAACATGTCCTTGAGATCAATGGTACTACTAGAGAGCTCTGCAGCTTGGGTTAGTTTTTCTTACCAACATATGATTCATGGTCTCCTGAGAGATGTGGAATTGAGCAAAATCTGTCTGCCAACAATCATGTTACGATTTAGGAAGAGAAAACTCACAGATGGAAATGTTATAATCAGTGAAGTACTACAAAAATGTAATACTTCAGCAGTCAGAAGAAAGGTTTGTTTTGACCTCCAGGTCTTATAGTTTTTCTGTTTCAGATATTCACTTCAAATATCAGTGTTTGAGTGGCCAGTGCAGAGCCTGAAATGAACTACTGATGGCACATACTCTCACAGAGAGGGGCATGACGTCAGCGTACTGACCCCTGGTGTGATGGAGTAAGACGTGACTGCATGCAGGAATAATGGCTGAGCCAAAGCCAAAAGAAAAGAGTTGGATGTGGGTCACAGTAAACTCCAGTCTAGAGGCCGGTTCTCACAGGGCTGTGGATCTACTACTGTATGTGCCAGCTTCCCGGCAAAGGTCCATGATCTCCCTCTTGTCCAGTGACTAAGAAGCCCACTCTGACTTAATAACGTTCCCAAATACCAAAGCTGTGACTGAATTCAGGCTCCAGGGAAAAGTGTGGGCTTTTCAAGGAAATCACTGCTGTATCCACACAGGACAAGGGTCCTAAAATAGCGTTGGTAGGTTCGATTATAGTGTTGATGCACAAAGTAGGGATCTCAGTTTAATATAGTGCATTCCAGTCACTTTAACAATTCAGAAGATCAGTTTAGAGTAAAATACTAAACATTATTTGCAAGTATTTAGGTCGGTCAGATCTACTTAGTAAAAATATCCCAATACTGATTTCTTGGATCATTAGATGAAAGGTTTAAAAATAGCACCATTGGTCAGTTTATTTATTGTATGTGTTTAAAGCTTTGACAAAAAAAACAAAAAAAAAAGAAGCAAAGGTATTACCAAACAAATAGCTGTTTGCATGAACTTTGCAGGATGAAGTTAAACTCCTGATTGTATTGGAGGATGATTTCTAATGTTTTGGAGACCCCTCTGCCCCTTGCTTCAAGAAACACAACAAGTCCCAAATGCAATGTGGAAAAAAAGACACCTACACTCTCCAGAGGATGAATCATTTTAATTTTTTAATTTTGTGATTATTCTTCTTGCACCAATTAAAGACTAAAACTCTACAAAGGGGATATTCTTACAAAACTGGCAACGAATATACTCCCAAGGACACTGTGGACTTTCACTTAAAGCAAACATAATACATTTAGCCCCAGTATTATATCAAAGTAGCATTGATTGGGCTACTGGACTGGTTGAAAAGTCATGAAGATGTTCTACTTTTTATCCAAGAGAGTTCTTCGGCACTACAGCTTTTATACGCTTTATAAGTGCAATGAACCTTGCATCTTCTTGGTCCTGCAAACAGACCTTCACACTTTTGTTTTCATACATCTGAGTATAAGATAGCAGAGGAATGCCAAGGCTATATTCTAGTCATCACAGCTCCCTGATCAACATAAGGATGTTCAATTCAGGGCCAACTGGGAGACACCACACAGCACCAGATCAATGCAGGCAAGCCGACTGTACGCTGTTGCTGGGCAACACACTCATGGTTGGTTACTAAAGGGCAAGCAGATACCCCGTCCAGTCCGGTCCCACAGGCAGGCCTTTTAATCCCCAGCCCAAACTTTGCTTACGCTCTGGTTAATTCCAAATGAACAGTCCGTACAGCCCGCTGGGAACAAATCTGTCAGCTCTGCCCTCCTTTCTCTGCTGACCAGTAGAAGAATATGCTCGTAAAATATCTGTTTTCCTAAGGCTGGACAAAGCACTTTACACCCACAGAGGAGAGATCATCCTGACCACAGCAAGCCAACAGCTGCTTACTGCATGAAAAAGTACACCACTACACACTCCTGTCACATGGACACACATTATCCCTGTGATCATGAATTATACCTTTTCTCAGTTATAAGATAAGGATATAAGGATATAAGGATATAAGGATAAAGATAAGATAAGATAAGATAAGATAAGATAAGATAAGATAAGATAAGATAGTACTTTATTCGTCCTGCATCAGCAAAATTATCTGATTTTCTATTCAACTAACTCTGCTATACAAGATACATTCTGCAAATGCTTTCTATGAGGGAATTTAACTTCTAATAGAGATCAATGCATTAAATATACATTTATTAAGATGTTAATACATTTTGCACAACTTACAGTAAAGTTCCTTGTGGTCTCTTGTTGGACACTGCAGTACTTAAGATTGTTATTCAATGGTAGGGAATATTTTAGATTTAATATGTAATAGCTATGATGTATGGTAAATGGAGTACATTTACGCCACCCTGTATGTAATATGAAGTGCTGCAGTAAAATTAAGCCTGTTCCTCTCTTATTTTAGGTCTGTAAAGGTGGCCACAAAGTCAGTCATGAGTGGGATAGCTATTGTATTTGCCAGTTGGTGAAGGCCTGTTGAATAGTGACCTCACTCTTTACAACAAAAACATTTTGTGGCTGTGATATTGCATGGTTCATGTCAGAATGTCATATCTTAAACACAAAAAAGTCACCGTGTGGAAGTACTGCAACTCCATCCAGGCCTGATAAGACAGCGTGAACAGTGATGAAAACAGCATCAGAGTCTGCCAATAATGTTCTGGCAGCGGACTTTAAAAGGGTTTATTTTAATGCCAAGTGGGGAATTTATACAAAAGTCGCTTTAGTATGAGATTGTAACCAATATAGTTAAGAAGAAACCATTTCAATACGATGACAATGGCTGTATTTTTTTAGAGTCTGTGTTTATAAGTCCATTGTGACTGCTGTGCTTTTATATCCAAGTGGATACTTCAATGAGTGTGGATTTTACTGTGCATAGTAAGGTCTGATTTACTTTAAAAAGTAGCAGCTAGTAGAAAAGCCACTCGATCAACTTTAACTGTCGAGATCTCTTGGCAGCGAACACACTCACACACCAGAGGAAGGAGTGTGTTGCTGCGCAGGACGGCTTCACGTACACTACTGTTTCCTTTTATACAGATCCCAGAGACAGTGATGAAGGAATTGAATGGAAATCAAACAAAAGCAGAGAATAAAAATCAATGAAAAGGTGACATTCAGACGAAAATGCACACTGGAGCCGGATCTTAAACATATGACATATCTTACATCAAATTAGAGGAAAAGTGAAACAGCTGCATTTAGATAAACACATACCATCACAGTGTGTCCTGTCTGCTGTCTGGACATCTTCCAGACACAGTAAAGCTCCCTGGCCGGCTTCAAAACGGGGAAAATGTGCAGTACTGGACACTTGAGTATATCATTTTAGGGCCTGGCTGAGCATGTCGAAAATAAAACACAATATCAAAAACACACTTTAGAAATGTTGATTTGTGTCTCAGTCCAGTGGCCACTTGAGAGGAGCTTGACAAAGATGTCATCTGATAATTATTCATTCCAGCGCCTCATCACCATGAAACAATTTCCATGTAGTGACTAATGCAGACTATTTTAATGGTTCAGAACTGAAGTTTATAACACAATGTCAGAGGGATTATATTCATGTTTGTTATTTTTAAGGGGACTGGCAACTGAGGTCAGGACCTTCAGAAGAATTTTCCAGATCCACATATTCTCTGAGGCGAGTCACTCCGCAAACTAACTCGCATCAACATGAGTAATTGTTTTCGTGAACATCATCGAAAGTGGTCACAAGCATTTAGGTCGCAATAAAACAACACCGGAGCTGGACGATGAAATGTATTTGTTATAAATTAGTCAAATGTTTAGTGCACTGTTCCTGTTGGCTTTCGCCGGATCAGATAAATGAAAGCCAGTAATCGAAAGGACACACGAAGGCAATGAATCTTATCACAGGAAGAAGCGGAAATTGCTCATGAAGGAGAGATAATGCTGCCGTCCCATTCATACACAGATGTGCTTATTTAAACAGGCTTAGGAGCGCTGCTTCTGGAAATACAGAAAAACACTTTAATTCTAATGTGAAGCAAGAATTTTGCTTACTTGAATGTAACAAAAAAAAATCTACCACAATACACTGCCGGTTTAGTTAAACGTCAGCCTGTTTAGTGTAGACGTGACACTGATTCTAAGCCCAACAACCAAAACTGCAATCATCCTCATAATATTTAAGGCTTTGAGCAATCTGCGGTCATTGGAGTTTATACGGCGGGGTCGGCGCTCAGCCACTGTTGAGATGCTATTGGTAAACAACCAGTGGCTCTGTGAGTGTCGTCATTTTTGTACTCGCTCAGAATTGCATTAGAAGAAAATGTGGGCCACCCACATTCTCAGTAGATTAGATGAGGCCAGAAAGCTGCTGAGAAAAGTTTCATCTACTTAGTGTCTTTGAACAACATTAATCAGTAAGCTGTGGCAGGGTGGAGAGGAGTGGGCGGGGGTTGGTGTAGGGACACCTGAGACTGCTCTTGTGTGGGAGCCTGGGTCAGACTTGACGATAGAGTACAGGCTGCAGGACCAGACACTGGAGCGCTAACCTATTATTGTCCCTGAGCGTTTAAACACCGCCTGGTGTGGAGTGGGAGGCGACAAAAGGCTCAAATCAAAGCCAACATCATAAACATAAAGGAAGAAAATGACTACCTGCAGCAGAAAATGTCACCGTGACCTTTGTAATTTGTCCCACCTCGGCAACTTTTAATGACCGTGCAAAAGTGTGGGGATGTGATTTGATGTCTCTTAATATTAGCCTTCATTCTGTTGCGTGGTGCACACTGCAGCCTCGGAGAAAAGCTGCCAGTGAATCTCAGCTGAAACAACTTCAAACCTTCTGAACTCATTTATTAAAAGGATTTGATACGGGGATTTAAATGTGTACAAAAGATAAACAAAAGCACAGCACATGCCGCGCTGATGTTTATTTAGCTCTAAATTTGTCATCATCTGACAGTCGCTTGGCAAACACAGACTGGAGGACGTGCGAGCGAGGAGGACTCCATGTGGATGGCAAAACTTTATGAAGAAGAGGAGCAGCTGAAAATGCAGTCGTCACGTCACTTCTCCGCTTCCAGAGGTCTGTCTCAATCACAAAGCTCCACAATACTCCACCAACACCAAACAATAACATTGCAATTACTTTAAATCATACAGTACTGCCCCAACCACCATGAGGGAAAGTTTGGAACTGAAATGAATTTATTTTTATATCACTGTGTGCGGATGGCTGAAAGACTACATTTTTGGCCTACATTTGTCTTCCTTTGAAGAAAAAAAAAAACAAAAAACGCTGCCATACATTAGTGCTTCACATCTGGTTTGCATTGGGGAAACTATGCAGTTAACTCCTGTGTGCCAGTGGAGGTTTTGGAGAGTCACTGCCTGGAGAATGCGAGAAAAGTTGTCTTTTATTTTTTCTTCTTCTTCTTCTTCTCCTTTCTCTCTGCTGGTATTTGCCGGTAAATGTTTAGATGGCAGAGAGAAAACTGGAGCGAGAGTGAGAAAGGAGAAAAGTAAATCTTGAAAGCAAGCACGAAAAAAAAATGACAGTCTGCTCTAGTTGATCTTTGGATACACTCTGAGGTGAGGAATGCAGAAACAATGGAGTTAAAAAAAAAAAGTGTGATAAACAGCCAAGATTTAACAAACCAAAAGAAAAAAAAACTGCACCAACACATAGATAAGCAATATAGTCAAAGGAAACTAAAGAAAGGTGCTGACAGATCTCAGGGTAACAGTTACATTTTCTGGGGGTCTCACTCTGCTTTGAGGTGGCTGCTGGTTTTAGAATAAATAAGTTGAACAGGGTTATTCTAAGGCCTGTATGGCTGTATGAGAGGATTGAGTATATTATTTCTCTTCAAACAAATACAGTCATTAATCCTTGGACCCTGTTCCTCCAGAGTTTCCCATGGTAGATTTGTGCCCAAACATGGTTATATTAGTCACTGTCCTCCTCTTCACATCCTCCCTGTCATCCACAACCCTGTGATCCAAAGGACGGGGAATCTCTTTGAAATCTGAAGCCTTCACCATTTAGTGGAAAACCATGTCAATTTTAACACCTGCTTTGTTCTGCTGAGAACGTGGACCCACAGATTGTTTGAATAAGTGTATTGGTTTATTTTAGGCGCCACACATATCCTCAGCGTGTGTGTTGCAGCCCAGTCTCCATTCAGATCAGAGCAGAATGATGCTCGGTGTGCTGGGGGAGGTCAGGGTACTACCACTTGCAAGCTGGGTGATTCAGTTTCTGGTTTGCAAGCCCCAGGAGGGGATGTTTTTTTCACAAGACCAACCTCCAGAGGGGGAACAGAAAGAGACCATCAGATGCAACATCTTCACCGGCCAAACACAAATATCATTTTGTCTGTGCCTATGAGCCTTTTGCAACATTGCCAGGCAGACTCAGCAGATATCTCTCTCAAGTCACTCCAGTGGAAAAATTACTCTGAAATAACCCTATGAATCAAACTGACTCCTTCAAGTCTCAAAGTCCAAAGATTTAGGAGCAAATCTGTTGAACTTCTCTTATTTACACAAGATCTGTATTAAAGGCACGTGCCTCTGATTTATTGTTATAAAGTGTTGGACCACGACTCTGCTCACATACATTGATTTTGTTGTCCAAGTTTTTTCTTATGATGGAGAACCTGACATCGTCTCATGCACGTTTATCTTACTCTTGGCTTTTTGCTATGGTTTTGTCTTTATTGTTGAACTTTGGTAGATTATGTGTTGTGCAGCTTCTGGCCTTGATATAAGGCCAAATACTGCTGAACTGGAAAATGAGGATTTTTTTTTACTCCCATTTACTCCTCTTACCATAGCTTGATTCTAACTTTAACCCTGAAAGTAAGACATAACCGACAAACGGCCCTGACGGGGCAGATATAAATATATAAGAGAGAGAACAGAGTGTGAGAGAGAGAAGTATTTCACTGGAGGGAGGTGATGAAGAAAAAAAAAACTCTTCCTCTTGTCTTTTTAGCTCAACGTTCTTCTTTGAATCCACAGTTAATTCATGCTGGTTACACTTATTCAAAGTCCTACTTACAAAATCAACAAATTATATATCTCTACATGATTGTTTTTACTAGATAAACATCATCAAAAAAAGTGAGTAAGCATGACAATGATGACTGCATCACCATTTTGACTTAAACATGCTCTGACAACTGCCTTTTACACACTGGCTTTGTGGTTATTAGTCACACGCGAAGAGGTGAGTGTGAACCAAACAACACAAAATGGCTCCGGTAGACTCCTGGTCATTCCCAGGTGGTCTCCTAATGTTGCTGAGTCAGCACATCTAGCCAGGGCATCCCAGAACTGGGTTAAGGTTTCACAAGGCCACATACGCAGCAATTTTAAGCATGCCACACGCAACTGGTGTGGTACACGCCCACAACTGCAAGCAATTATTTATAACTCATTGAGACTTGTGGCTCGTGGCCGCAGTGATGGCACCTGACCCTGAGGTTAATGCCCAGACTAGGAGGCTTGTTTTTCTTTGTTTAAACATACATCCCAACATCCCCAGACATGAATATTCAGCGTGTTGTTATAAGCAGGTGAAAGTTTCCCAATCACAGCGAGCAGAGGGCTTTAACGGGTATTATACATTATAAGCAGTGAGAACAATCTACATTCTCAACAACAGCTGCACAAATTATCCTCCACGACCGCAGCAGACCAAAATACTCACCTCTCTCCCCCCGTCTTGACTCCGTAACCCCGGGAAGACGGGTTCATATTTAAAAAAGCATTACACTGGCTAAGAAAACTGAGGGGGACCTGCCAAATGTGAACCGGCTGGGAAGAATATCCTCGAAGTCATTTCCAGTATATGTAGCCATTTTTTCCCCCTTTCTCAGACACGTCTCCATGGCAACTTGTAAACAGTGCCCTCATTCCCCCGGACCGTAAACCTTTTGGCAATGACGTTTAGCTCTAGTTTCATCATGCACAGCGCTGACTGAGGGTGTAAGCCAGCGTTTTATTGGGGATGCTGTGGCAATTTGATAATTGAAGTGTTATGCCATAAACAATATTGAACCCATCAAGGAACTCAGATATCACATCCCCCAAACTTCAACAGGATTTCAGACTTCCTGGCTATTTCTGGAGGGGAGCCTGTAAGGCACATGTAGAAAAGCAGGTCAAACTTCCCCAAAATAAATCTGACAATTTAACAGCGCAGCGCAGTTAAATGCATACTATTATAAGCGTGTTTTAAATCACCACACTGTAAAATCCTACAGCATAAAACCAATGATCTAAAAATAGGCGTGATAATGTGGGTTGACCTCTGAAACATCCCCGTGCACCATTTTCCTGTCATAAAAACATAATGTCTTCTTCCTTTTACTCTGGTATTCAGTCTGAGAACCAAATGCAGCTTCATTTCCTACTGGGTAATGACCCCCTTTCTCCAGCGCGGGGTTGATAACAATGAGAGGTCCAAGACAGTGTGCACTCATACTGTGCTTCTTCCTGTTACCCCAAACAGAGACATATCTGGAACTTCTCAGAAAGGCGGTCGCACACATTTGCAAACACACAATGAAAAACAGGCGTATTATGTCTAAACACACCGACACCGACCCGCAGAAGGACAAAGTCACCGAAACACAGACACCTGCAGCCACTTACACAAGCAGTCACACACCTACAGTAGTATGCATGTGCGCACACATGCACGCACAAAGCTGAGGGTATATAGAGGGATCAAACAAAAAAATAAACACAGCAGCCAGACTGGGGGACAATGAGTGACTTGTGCGTGAACAGCAGCTGCATACATACACACCCACAGTTTGTTTAAATCTCTTTGTGGGGACTTCCTGTTGAGCGTAATTGCCTCTCATATTTATGATCCCCGGCTTTTCAGCTCACAGAAATGAAGCTGATAAGATCAAACGATCTGATGTATTTAGGAAATGAGTTTCAAACAAAGTGGGAAGATCTTTGTAATACCAATCCAAACACATTGAGCAGATGATGGATTCAAACCCGACTGACGAACTGCGACTGACTACTGCCAAGTCACACTCCTTGGTCTTCAACCCTCAGTGGCAAACCAGAAGATGGAAGCCTTTCTTATTCAAACAATGATGTCATCATTGGTGAAACTGCTGGAGAGAGCGATTTAAACTGCACTGCAAAGGACGATAAAAATCAGTTTCCATTCAGACTCTACTGTAGATACTATAAATTTCCCCTGATAATTCTGCATACTGATGCAAAAAAAGAACCATGTAGGAACATTATCTATCCCGTGACCCAGTTTTTATGATCCAGAAAGGGACTACCTCCTTTTCCTCTTTGTCAGCCTCCCTGTTTGCTTTGACCTTCAAATAGGTTGCTGAGGAACGAGTCATATGTCCATAGGATGTCCTGGCAGCACATTTTTGCATGTTGGAGACTAAACACACACTGATGAATTGCTACAGAATCAGGAAGTATATGCGAGTGGCACGCCAATGGAGGTTAGTGACCTCAAGGGTCATTTATCCCCCTCGCCATACCGCCAGGAGAATGCCTCGGCTCTGAAATGCAGCAGGCAGGCCGTGTGGCTGCAATGAGCTCACTTCAAAGGTGTCCATAAATCATACTGCCATGTACCCAGGACTGCCTCCACCCCCGGCTCTGCACATCCTCCAGTCGTTCACCCATCTACCCTTTTCTCCTTTTCTCTGCTACCTTCCAGCATCAGACCTCACACCTTTGTGTGTTACTAGTTCTTACTTGTCATTTGAGTTTTGAGTGCACAGAGTCCCACAATAGGAGCGGTAAGGGAATTTTATTGGGTAGTGACCTAGGAGTGTTAAATAAATCCTAGCAGCAGAACAAGGGAGCGGTGGAGTGATAGTGGTAGATGTAAACATGTACTCCCTAAAACTGATCAACGCTGCTATCAAAAAACAGTACTCCCTCGGATAGACAAAGATATCAGTGGATTTATCTGTGGTTCGCTTAAGTCTCGTGAAGAACTGCAAGTTCAGAAATCCTATAGCTAGTTTCTTGACTTTGCCAGAAGAGCGCTGCAATCCGTCAGGTGCTTATCTCAGAGTGTCACACTCTGGGATCTCTTTATCATGCAGCCATGCAAAACACCATTCATCTTCCCCACCTAATTCATTATCAGTGATAAAATGCAAAGTCCCAGCTGCAGTTGTTAAATGGAGAGACGACGTGAAAACAGGTGCTTTGGTAAACACTGATAGCGTGGCTGAATTATGTTGCTTCCCGAGCAGACCTGTCTATCTCTTTCAATCTATTAACCACAACACTCACCCGACTCTCGTCTGACCTCATTCTGCTTTTATCCTGCTCCTCTCTCCTATATAGGAGAATTCTTGGCTTGGAGGGATTTGGGAACAGTGCTGAACACAAAACAGACACAAACAAAGTGAGAAGCCTGCTGAAGCCTCGAGGTTCTCGTAACGGTTCCACGGCTCCACTTCATCAATCAAGTGAAGTGTAAATGTGTGTCACGCATCGTGTAAATGAACAGGATTCATGACTCTGCCTTAATTATTGGACTGGCAGGATCCAGTGGCACAAGAAGATAAAGGTTAAAAGCTGCATGACACACAGTGCTTTGCAGAGGCACTGTAATACTCCACTGACTGATTACCACAACTGAGATGTGGTGTGACCAGTGATGATCATCGTGCACAACTTCTCGTACTACAGGACACTTTTTTTTTTTCACCAGTGTTGAGAAAGCGTGCAATGGGATGAGGGATGGGGGTTTTTAAGGGGGGTTGAATGCTTCCACGGTGAAGTCATGCTGCTTGTGTCACTGGCCCTCTGCTCTGCTTTGCTCACCGTCTGGCCTGCATTTTACCCATTGATCTAATTTCCATTGCCAACATTGGATGTGGTTCTGTTTGAAGCTAAATGTTTAGGGCCATTAAAGTACTGACAGAATTGCAAGCGTATGGTGGACCTTAGGACAAGTAAAGAAGAAAACAACTTGGTGATGTTTGCCAGACTCTTGAGTAGGATGAAGTAAACAGAATGGGTTTGAGTGGCGTTCGGCCGGGTGAGAAAATCTACAACTCTATGTACACTAGGGGTAACCAAGCTTCTTGCAATGTAGCTGTGTGCTGCTTTAGAATAATGTTTGGGATTAAAATGTAATTTTAAATCATCTTTTTTTTTTAGGTAAGATCACAAATATTACTTCATATTTTGATTTTAAAAAATGCTTACTGAACTGCACGTGCTCCTCACTGTGTCAGCATTTAACAGTTAATGTCCATTTCTACAGCATCTGTATGTAGATTGGTGGCAGAGATGTGTTACATTTGCACTTTGCTGCTGCTAATGTGGTCAAGTGCCCTCTCAGTAGGTGGTTTGGCTGACTGCCCGAGACATATACTCTACATAAAGCTAGCAGTTGTAATGGAGGTCTGTATCTGTCACATAATTTCTCCAACATCACAGAGACGGCTTTATTTCTAGGAATAACGGCACAGAACTACACACTAACGCCTAACGCTCCGATAAGACAAAATACACACTATGAGTAACTGCAGGAAAGAAGAAATCCACACCTGACTGAGGACTTACGACGGGCGAATGTCTGTTGTTTCTTTAGTGATGTTCGAGAAGATAAAAGGTTTGGATTGGCAGGAAGAAAGACGTTTCCAGAGACGTAAAAATATATATCTTTAAGGCTGACGACAATGAGGTCCAGACATCTGTAATTTTTCCCAGTCAAATGAAATTAAACTGCTACAAAAGCACACCAAGCTGCTATTCTTCTGCTTCACTTTACCATCTGTATATGTATTGCTGCACCACATGCGCTGCTGCGAGGCCTATGCTGTGTGCCCATGTATGCTTTTCCAGCTGTGGCAGCGAGACAGAATATGGATATATGGCTGCAGCTTGGGGCTTTTCATACGTAATAAAGTTCTGTGCATTGTGATCATGCATGGGTTTGTTTGTTTGTAATTTTGTGGACTCCTGTGACACACGAATAAGAGAATGGTCACAGTACAAGGCTGATTTTCTTGAAAAAGTGGCTAATAAATGTAAATATATCTGAAAATAAATGTTTTCCTTCATATTTCGTGGATGCATATGCTACAGATACTCATACGTTGCATATGAGCAACTTTTGGAGCTCGAGAGAGAAGAAAGTTTGTATTACTTGGGCTCTCCAACAACACATGATTATGCTAAATACCAGCACCGACTGACTCCTCTGGTGCTGGAGGACTGTGAATCATTTAGTAATTGTGTTAAATGTAAATGACCTCTCTCTCTGGACTGAGTTATGTCCGATCACTACAAACAACCTGAGCTCAACACACTGTCAAACAAAGCACTGCTTCATTGTAAGGCACCACTTTCGAGGACTTTAATAGCATCAGGTGAATGAGAGATGATGCCACATTCATCCGTCAAGTCACAACATGCTCCCTCTCTTGTGTACATTTGTTGCGATAAGGGTAAACAGCTGTTGAAATTTCTGCAGCTTAATAGAAACTTTTCCATGATGGAAAGGTGGTGCTCAGAATAAACTATACACAGCAGGGACTTGCATTTGTGCACGATTACACCTTCATGCAACAGCCTGCTGACAAGATGGGCCTGCAGGCAATAACAGTGCACCAGGGCCACTCCTCTCCATGTCGCCCTTTCATTCTCTCTCTTAAACTCAGCTGAAGAAGCAACGAAATCCCTCCTTAGTTCTCTGATACTCATCGTACATCACTGTCATCTTCTCATCGGGGAGCTGACGTCCTTTTATAGACACACTAAGGACACTTTCTGCCATTTATGGCTCCTCCAAGGCGCTGCACGAGGGCCGGTCAGTATCCCCATGAAGGTGAGAGAAGACAGGCAAGCGAAGATGGCCAAGAAACATCCTGCCCACTTTATACTTATTTTCAATGCAACTTTGACAGCTTTACAAAGCAGTGCCAATGTGTGCCCATGTGGTGCCAAGTGCACTCTACTCAGTGTATCTTAAAAAGTGCACAACTGTCACATACAGCTCAATTTAGTGACTGACATAAATCCACACCTCAGTTTATGCAGCACGCCTGGCTTGTCTCAGCCTGTCTCCTCTGCAGAGACTATTGTCTCTTCAGCAGAGCCATAGAGACGAAAGTGAGACAAAGTATGCAAGTGTGTATGCTTGTAAATACTAGTGAGCAAACGACATAACACAACAGTGATGGAGAGGGATGGCGCAAGATTCTGGGTAGGGAGTCACATTCTTGATCACTTGCTAGTTTCATCATGCAGAGCAGGCATTTTTACAGTGTTTATTTTCAGCGAGGGGAACGCTCTCTCTCTCACAGCTGCACTCCAAATAAACAGTGTTGTATTTATCAGAGACAAGATAATACACTTCTGAGCTGAACAGCTTTTCATGCAGTGGTTTATTCCTGGAAGGCAGTTGTGGAAAAAAAGACAACATTTGTGCACATTCAAATAAAAATGTGCACAAACCTTGACGAACGTCCAAACTCTCCTGACTGCTGTGATGTCACAGTCTGGATTCAGTCTTCGCACATGTGGAAGTCAAAGCTTTTGGGAATGTAGGAAGCAATCAACACCAACACAGATGGCACTGTGGTAAACTGAAGTTACGAGCCATATAAAGACACAACTACTCCAGCAGCAGGGGGTGAAGGTGGAGATACAGTAGTGGCACGGGGGGAACAAACACTGCACGTACACAGAGCCAAGGTTTAATTACCACTCCAAGACATCTGTTATGAGAACAGAGTCCTGCTAGCGTGTTGTGCTGGAGAAATACTTTGTTAATAGCCCACTCTTTCTCTCTGGGGGTTACAGAGTTTTGAAAGGTGGCATTTTGGGCCTCGGGCATTGTTGCCTTGTTTGATGCCTGCTGTGTATCACTGCTTGGTTAAGGACAGCTTGCCACATGCTCTCAAATTATTGCCCAATTAAGTCAGTGTACAAGAACGTCCAATGGGAAGGATGACGACATTGTTGCTTCCATAAAAACAAAACCACTCTGTCAGTTCTGTGCAGACTGATGGCTGCTGGTACATTACTGCAGACTTACTCATAGGATTACTAAGTTTATTACAAGCTCAGATTCAAAGGTAACATTTTGGCGAGACATGTCCATCAGTATCAAAGATCTGGTATTGCATTCTTTACTAAGGCTACAACAAGTGAAGCATCCAGCAATTTAATAGTAATCTACTTCATTTTGAAGCCCTTATAATTGCAGGTCGGGGGACCAGTGAGTCCCACAGTAACTGCATTATCCAGAAGAATATGTCCTGCTTATCCCAGAAATAAAGATGTGGTGTTACAGTATGAAGTGTAAGCCTTGGCTCTTGAGGTTGCCATCTCTCTGAGCAGAGATGTATCAGGGTGGAATAACATCTTATTACCTCGTGTTCTGGAGAAATTCTCCTCACTCCACATTCTTCTCCTCAAGTGTCTCCATTAACCATAGGTTATCCTATGATTTAGCCACAGCCCAACATAACCATTAGTCATATGAATTTATAATACACACTGCATTACCGGTTGTATAAAACCACAGTAATTTGTCCGCAGACTTTTAAACTTGTGTTTTTCTCTCGGTCCTCCCTTCTCTCTCCTCCTTGATGTGACTTGCAACATTTGTTCCCTGTGTGGTAATGTACAATTTTCCCAGGATAACATCTTTAACATGCGCCAACACATTGAGCAAACAGTGACATTAGGCAATAGTAGAAAGATTTGCAGACTTTTGGCAGAGATTTGTCCAACCCACAGCAGAGGTGAGGCAGTTCTGAGGAAACAGAGACAGGTTTTCATGGGAACGGAAAAACTAGAACCGAGACAGGTTAGTCAGATGCTGGAGAGGTGGGTAACTGCTGCACGTTTTGCATCACATTTTTTCAATCAGTTCCTGAGAAATTGTACGTGCCATACACTTCTGTTGCATGACCGTACTCTACTCCCTTTAGGCGAGGGTGCAGGTAAGCAGTTACGTCTGACTCACACAAATCTTGGACAGAATGTGATGATGCAGCAGTGAATCGACAGGATTCCTGCACCCAAACAACATCTGTTTTATGTGAGAAACTGCAGAGGAAATACCGATAAGGTGGAAACAAGTGCTACTAATTCAATACGTAATAAATATAACAGACACATGTGAAAAAAATGGAGCAGACCAGGTGAAAAGTGGAGTGGGGCAGAGCTCCTTTCTTCCATAGCATATAATTAGTTTGTATTAAATTAGTAAGAGTGTAGTAATGAGGCATCTGCAATTCTGTGTGGACAATTTGGTATTTCCTTTTGAAAACAGCATTTCCTTTGAGAGCAGCAGGTAAGTGCTAGGTATGGACCTGTAATTGTATCCCTAGAGGAGCATAATTACCCCATTAGCACAGAGTCAGTTACCTTTCACGCTCCTCAGTTGCCTATATAAAGTTTATGTTCTCTTTACATAAAATCTCACATGGAGTGAGCGCTACGTCAGAAAGATGCAGAGAGGGAAAGCGAGCGATGCACGATGACGGGATTGTGAGGGGGGGGTGGTATTTTACCTCCCATGGGGGCCCTGCCTCATCGGATCAAGTTTCAGACGTTTACCAACAAAGCATCCATGGAGGAAGTCTTCCGACCCTCACAGTAACACCACAGCACCTGGCCATCCCCACACAGGAAACCTGAGGTCACTTCCCCTCTTTCAGGGAATGCAGACACACTCCTACTGCCAGCCACGCGCCCCCACATCCTATCGACCGGGGAGCTGAAGACCAGTGTGGGAGACACACATTCAAAAAAGAAACATAAATATATAAATGCAATAAAAACAGTTTCATTTCCCATGTTTTTCCACTGATACAGTTCACAGATGTACATGAGAGCTGGGTGCCAGACAGGTTCTGTTAACACCAGAGCAGAAAGTGTTTCAATTTGCCTTATTTGGTCTCATATGTAACACAGATGTGATTTTTTTTAATCAGCTGGAACAGCTAAGAGCTGGATTGGATTGCATTTTTTAAATTCCAGTTGGAACTACATGAATAAGAGCTGTACTGGCACCCCAGGCTCACTCAAAGACAACCATGTACAGGACTGTGAACAAGCATTGATCTCTTTTAAAGTTTGACAACGCATATTTTAACTCACTGCATTTGAAACAAGCTGAAAAAAAACAATCAAACACGTTCAGCAACTTGGCATAATGGTCTGTTTCTCGTAAGAAGCCTTAGAGATTATGTGGCACAAAGTATTTGCACAAATACAAACCGTGCCCAGTGCCCTCTGAATCACCACAGAGGGACGGACAGCTGCATAATGTCAAAAGGGAACTGCTTCAACACAAATCTAAATTCTGCTCCCAAACCACCTGCAAACACTTGACCGCTGATTCCTCCATCATTATCGTTGGCCTGGTTTCAAACGGTGCCAACACATAAAACCAGCCACAGCCAGTCCGAGTCATTTAGCTGCAGTCCCACTGCAGTTTAGAGCTGGCCGTGGTCCAACCACACCACGCGGGGCTAACCTTTGGAAAACACTGAGACCTCCGAAGAATGTGACCATGGTCAATGAAACAGAGAGGGAGAGAGGAAGAGGAAAAAAGCAAACAAATACATTATACAGCCCGTGGGCTCCGTCAAGGCAAACTTCCCAGATGCTAAATGGGACAGAATGACTGGCTTTTGGCTGCATTTTTTTCTTCTTGTTACTGTGACAAAGAGTTAGAGCAAAAATAACCTGTCAGTGTGATTCCTCAGAGACCAAATCCCTTCAAGGTATAAATTCTGCAGGAACTCCAGGTGGAGAAATAATGCTGCAGTAAATGCTGCTGCTGTGATTTGAGGATTTGTTGTTTTCAAGTTCAAATATTTATGATTCAAGACCTTAGCGATGCCTAATACATATAGTGGGTTTAGGAAAGTTTTATGACCTAAAATAATGAATTCAAAATCAAATCCAGTGTTTTTATTTAAACAGTCGATTAAGTAACTACATAAAAACAAAAAAGGTCGCTCAAAGCAATGAACCCAAGGAGAATTATCGCTAAACTCTGGCTGATATCTTAATTATGTTGGTTAAGTCTTTCATGGTCTTAGCATCAATGTTTCCAACCACAGCAGGAAGTTGTTTCCAGCACAAAAAAAAGGCTCTGATATACTGACTGTATGCTACATCCCCAAAACTAGACAGACAAATCTAATAAGTAGTTGGTGAACATTGTAAACAAAAAGCTAATGTGGTGGAAAACTGAGCTGAAATCAAAGTGAATATTGTAGTTACATTCAGTGGATGACATGCAACAAAGCTTCAGTTGAATGCTTATGTTGCTTCATATGGAAACTGTAAGTTCACCATGTCAGCTTTAGGAGATGATGATGGTAATGCCCCTGCTGTCCCTAAGAAATCACAAACCTTGTCATTTTAGTTTCAAAGATCCTGACAGTGACATTATTGTCAGCACAAGGAGTGTAAGAGTTTCCTATTGTTAAAGCTTCAAAAAGCACTTGATTGTATTTCATCCACTCATGCATCCAAATGTCAAGGCAGGTATCAGGTCCCTGAAAACTTCCCAACAGAGCAATACTCAGTGCTGCGTGTGAACTGTGCGACTGAATAAACTGCATAACCTCCATCTATCCCCGTCATTCCCTCATGGCATGCCTGAACACTTTACCTTCCCACCACTGCACCCACATGACGCAACAGGTGAAATGCGTAACAGTCGTCACACGGACGACACCACTGCAGTCTGCTGTGATGCGATGATGTACGCCCAAAACAAACCCAGAGGCTGCGGCGCAGACACACCCATCCCAGACGCACACTGCCATATCCCACTTCTTCCTGCTGCTGAAGAAAAGACAAGTTTGGCCCGAGGGACTTTGCTCTCTGAGGCCTTCACACATTTCTCAGCTGGGAGCTTCTGTGACACAACAGTTGTTCCTTAATCCTTCCTCCGCACAGTTCAGTGGGTCACACAAGCTAATACAGTCTGTTCCTCCGCTGTGGGGATGTTGTTTATTTGGCTTTCAGTCCTACTTCCATGTATATTTGTGGGATATATTAGAAAATACCACAAGTACAAGGTGAGAGACTGTGGTTTGAGTCAAAAAAAAGAAAAAGGCATGTACAAGAAAAGCAGTCCAGACCCCCGCATTTGTCCCAGGGTTTTGCATTGCAGGCTTATCCCCGGGCGGCATGTTTGACTAAGGTGTGAAGTATTAATACCTGTCATGATGTCAACCCCACGCCTGCTGTTATCTTTACACAGTCCTTTACTGCACAGCTACTACAACTCTCCACATGTAAAGCAAAGTGTAAATATGATCTGCTGAACATATACATCTACAGATCATGAAAACTGTGCAACTAACCATATACAACCTGTTGCCATTCCTACTACTACTAATAATAATCATAAAAATAATAAGAATTAATTAATTGGATTTTGGTTTGGGACACAACGTGTTGGTTATTCAAAAAGTCAGCCAACACTATCGCTATTAATTTAATTTTGATTGATTATTTCAGTCATAATCACTATGATGCATAAAAGTGATTTCCACTCAAATTAAACACTTTTCCAATTAACTTCCAGTGTCTTCATTGTTGTGTAAACTCCCTCTGAGGCTGAAGATATTAACAATGTAAAGAAAAAGAAAGTTGGAGGTAGATAAATATACATACATAAATTTAAGAAAGTTGAGTCTTACCAGGAGTATTGTCTGAAGTCTGGAAGCACCTTTGCAGTTTGACAGTGGTAACCCGCCTCCCTCTCGCTCAGATCAGGACTGGGATCAGGTCTGGGATCAGGACTGGGATCGATCCTCCGACGGCTTCAGGAGCGTCGCACCGCCAGCTGTAAAACTTTCTTTTCTGGATGTGTTTCTTGGGAGTGTAGTGGAAACCTCTGCGGCAGACGGGGGATGCAGTTTGCCGGCTACTTTTGTCCTACTACTGAGGAAGTTGGTGGTGAGTCACAAGATCCCGCCCCCCCAAAAAACATTCCTCCCTCCCTCCAGCGACTTCAAACGAGACCAGAGAGGAGTCCAGGCGGTGGATTGTAGATCTCAGCAGGGCCCTTTGTCTCTGATTTTTACTCATTTTGAATGGAAATATTTATTAATGTGGAGTATTTGTGATCAATGGGCCAAACCTGCATTTTCTAATGTTTCTGGACTAAGGAATATTTGTCCATTAAATACTTTTGAGTTTCTTTTATCAATCAATCAGCCATTTATTAAAAATAATAATAATAATAATAACTGTAGATGAGCTAGAATTAAAAGTTTGACAGCTAGATTACAATCTGTAATCTTTAATGCATTGTTTATATAATGTGGTTTCACCTGTGGATGAGTAACTTTGATATTACATGAACTATTACAGTGACTTATGAGTTCTAACAAACGGTTCTTTTTTTAATTTAAATTCTGCTTCAGACAAGATAACTAAAAATAAATAAATATATTAGAATAAATGTGAACAGTAGCTATGAAATAAGATGTCAGTGTCTCAAAAACGTCCTCACCACATACTCCTTACATGACCTTTGTTGATCTTTGTGCACCCTGACATTACCAAACAGGATAAAGACCAACCCTCCCTTTAAGTTACACTTCCCTGTTTTACAGTCCTTTCTCCCGTCCTGATGTTTCATTTCTGTCATGACTCAACAAGTGGGAGTGACGTTATCCCCGGCTGCAGCTGGCTCTGCCGTCTTGTCAGACATGGAAGGATCCGTGCAGCTGATCATTTGAGTCACTGGTGTTAATCAGTAAGCGCTCGACGCATTAAAACTGTGTTGTTGACAGAGGCACCACCCTGCATGATTGATAGCATTGTTCTTGTTCTTACTGTGACTTTAAGGAGTAATACCTGGCTCACCAGTCATCGCTTCTGTGGAAAAGAACAGGGCTGGAGCTTGACCAGTAAGAAGTTTGTAAGATTTGATCACTAATAAAAACTTGTGTGTCAGTGTCACAGATACTTGTATCATCATCACATCATTATACAGTTCTAAACAAAATACACCTGGTTCCACTTTATTTTGCAGAGTGCAGTTTGAAAACATCAAATGAGTCATAATGAACTCAAAAACTATATCTGTTACGCATATTTATTTATTTATTTAAAGATACTCCACAGTTGAGTAGAGTTGACATCTGGGGTGATGATCATCTTTGATCACGGATGATCTCTCTCCAGTTTTCATTAAATATCAATGGATTATATTCCCCTTGTAAGATAGTGCCCTATTTTCCGCGTTTTTCATTTATGATGACCACAGTCCATGGCTAAGTGAAAAGCATGGCGTCATGTGGATAATGATGCACTCTGTTTCTGGAAGGTAATTGTGATGTTACACTAATTTGTACACAAGAACATTTCAACCCATGCTTTCTTTCTCACCTCCACACAAGTGGAGTAGTCGTGGCGTGAAGTAGGAGTGTGAATATCAGATTGACGGTTTGTGTGGTGTGAGGGTTTCAGATACTGTTTAACCATCTGACCAGCACTTTGGCTGAAGCATGGTGACACCTTAAAACTCCCCACACTGAAAATTATCTTAAACAATAAATAAGAGTGTAACATGAAGTCTGCATCTATCTACAAACAGTAGAAACAGTGGAAACCAATTTGATATTTAAAGAAATACTTCAAACTTTTGGGGAAAAAACACTTTTATTGCAGAGTAACTTATCAATATGTAGATGCATGGATGTGTTGCTGTATGTGCATGTTAGTGACTTTAGGTGATTTCTTACAAATTTTAATAAGAACAGAGATGAAGGAACTGGGTTATCTCTTAAATAGGAATATTTAAAAGGTGCTGAAAGGTTTTACAGATGACAAACAAATCCCTGTGTAATCACATTATAGAAAAATGCATTATTTCCCAGCCTCCTGCTGAACAAACAGCCTGTTGTACTACATGAGTATGGTTTGATAAAAGTTTTGTGTTTTACATTGCATGAATCCTCTAAAGCACACTGGGCATGTTAAAAATGTAAAACATTAACCGTCTTACGTAACTGATTTAGCATCAATGTTATTTTTTGGAAAAGCAAAAAAAGATATTGCAGATGAAATAGCTCATTAAATACACAGATGCCTAAACATGTGCCTCTTGTTTGTCATGGTCCTGTGACAACTGGAAGAGTGTGATTCGCACTGGTTTGACCCCTCGATTCCCTACAAGCCCCTAATTACAAATTCTAATTTTACACAGTGAGGCGTGGTCCTGTCAGACTGTGTGCAACAAATTAGAGGATATATGCCTGTCAATTTATCGTGGTAGAACTGGCCTGATGACTCCTTCACTCGTTCTCTCCTTGTAAATAGTTTAACTGTGGCTCTTTGCACCTTTACTATGAAACATTTTCAAAATCTGTTCTAAGTGTAACAGGGGTTAAGTGAGTTACTGCTTCAGTGTATTTCAATGTGCACTAAAGAAAACACTTACAAAAAAGAATGGGAAATGTAAAACTTTAGATGTAAAGGTTAACCATGTTGAAGAGGATATTATAATGTGGCACATATATCTTTTGAAGCAGCATGAGAACAGAGATTATGTTTTCTCAAATGACTGTCATGCTTTGCTAAATGAAATTGAAATTAGTTTAATGAGCCTAAAACTCTTTCTTGAATGTGTGGTTTTGGAACACCTGAGTGAAATTAACTCATCATGACCCCGAGCAACAGACTAATGAGGCAATTAAACTGTTAAAAGTCCCACTTAAGTAATACGTAGGAATGGCTTGTGTCTGTTTTCATCCCATACAAGTGGAAATTGTTGTGGCGTGGTGCTACACTGTAACAAAAACACGAGTGTGATGCATAAAACATGACACAATCAGCACAAGTGTAGATTTGTAGAAACATGTGGACTGATGTGCTGGCTTTCAAAGATAAGCTCAAACAGTACATCAAACAGCCATCCACTAAAATAAGCGTGTGATGATATTGTCAGTAAAAGCTTTTATTTTACAGACCACTTCAAGTATACTATGCATCATCCACTTCCCGCCACTTCACCGCTGTGATTGTTTCGAGTTTAAAAACCAGCCATGGCACAATATGCCCTCTCAAAATTCAAGTGGGGAAAATAAGCACCATATTGGCACCTAATTGTAGACAATTTTGTTTTACAAGAGTTTGCGGTTGAGGGACTAGTGCGAGAATCCCACCCAGAAGTGCACCTATACTGTACAGTGGACCAGCCAATAAAGAGGCGAGTGTAACAACACAAAGTCCTGTCTTCAAAATGTAATGGTCCCTGTGAGTGTCACAATATTATACAGTATTACATTATTAGCTTGTAAAGGCTGATGCTTCAATAAGAAAGCTGCATTTTACTGTTGGAGCAGGTTGAGCTGGAGCTAGTTTTAACTACATGATCCACAGTTAGTTTAATCTAGTGGTTTCCAATTTCGACCCAAACTTCTGCTGCACAGATTTGTGTTCAGGTGTTTTTTGTTTTTGGCTCTTAGTCGTGAAATGTCTGCTTAGTTGTCTAAACTAAACCATCTGAGGGTTTAGAGGGGGAAACATTCTTGGTAGAACTGCTAACAACACACAGAGACATTTAACGAGAGGCCACAAGTAGATGCAGTTTGTAAGGTCACAACCTAAAAAGGCTGGAAAACCACAGTGAAAACTTACACATTGTGTTTTGTAAGATGATAATATTGTTAAAGTAAATTCGTAATCTTTAAAGTAACTGTCAAAGTAGCACATGAGCAAAGTGCATGTACCTCAAAACTCCAATATAGTTTCCACCACTGCCAACAGTGACTTATTTAACAGGCTGAACTCTGAATCTGTCTGATGCCGTGTGTCTTGATTGCATGAATTTCAGGAGATGCAACAAAATAATTACACAAGAAGAACTTCTGCCTCATGCATTTTTCAAGTGGGTTGGCCAGGCGGCTCGCTGCAGATGAGGACCAACATGGTCAGGGGAGACATACCAAAGTCCTGAGCTCAGCCCAAGTGCAGCAGTCTTACAATATGTCAGCAGTGTTATTTTTACAGGGTCATATTAGAAAACCGAACGGCTCTGCATGTGCCCCACAAGGGCATTCCTCCGTTGCTGACCCTGAACAAACCCACAGGCTCTTGTGCTTCTGTTCTTGCATCAGCTTGTTACAAGCCCCTGATTTCCAAAGTAGTATTTACCCCTGCCGTGGCTCACCAGGCATTTCACTTGTAATGATAAATACTCACATGAATTAAACAGCACGGAGCCCAGTAAGTCAGAACGCAGACATTTAACCCGTAAATCCTGGCTGCCGTCTGTGTTTTCCTAGTTAAACACATGTTGGTGGGTGAGTGGATCAGTCAGGCCTTGGGCTGAAACCTTCACAGGAATCGAGTCATTAGCCATCAGACTGATAAACAAGCCTGTGACATAATGTGGAAACACTGATCCCATTCATAGGTCTCATCACCCGCAAAACATTCTGCATGCCAGGCAAATCTCACACATATAAAACAAATTCCTTGTGGTCGGTGGGGGGATAGTGAGCTTCCACGGGGGGAAATGGCTGTTTGGTGGAATATCGCTCTCTGTCTTACTGGCCTCTTCTCACATCCACACAGAGTTGCGAGTCTGGGTGAGATTAGGGGACTGGTGCCATTGCGGCTTTGTCTTTGTCTCTCCTCTCCCCAAAGTATCACATCAGGAAGTGGATTTTTCTCCCAGGGAAGAGTGGTGACCCCCTCATCTTCTGAGTTTCTGCAGCACTTCTTTCTTTCCAAATACAGAAAAAAACAAGCTAAAATCATAGTATATGGCATATTTTGAGCTTAAAAGAGGTGGATGCTTGATGATGGTTGCAGTTCGTCTCCTGTTTGAGAGTGTGTGAATTTTTTAAGTCATATTACAGAGTTTGTACGTAATCTCTTTTGGGTCTTTTGGTCTGGACATAAATCAAAATAAGGGTTTGGAACCTCAGCGGAAACATGCAGTAAATGCTCATGTTGGAAAAACATAAACTTGTTACCAATTAGTGTTAACTGTACACTCTGGCAAATGCTGGCCATCATTATAATGACCAAAATAATTTGGTGTTTGAGAAAGTGCAGCCAAAACATATTAAGTCAGCAGCATTAAAATGGCCCTCACTTGTTTTAGGTCTTTCTTGTGCCAAGCCTGGCTTTCAGACAGCTTGAGAATGGCAGAGACCAATTGCACTAGTCGCTCTTGCTGGATAAATATAAATAATCCCTTTCCCCTTTGCCAATCAGCCCTATCATGTAACATTTGTGGTTCTGAATATCTGCAGCCAAACAAATTATAACAGGCCTTTAACTGAAATGACATGACATTATTGGATACGAGATATTATTCGGGAAATGATTAAGGCTTATTAAGTTGTTCAAATGTTATTATATTTCCATCCATATCCTCATTAATACAATAGCAGTGGTGGAAAAAGTATTAAGATTCTTTAAATCAGTAAAAGCAGCAATGCAATAAATATTACCTCATTACATGTGACAATCCTACATAGATAAACATATTGAGCTATTATCAGAACAAACACACTTACAGTCTTATAAAGATAAGTAAAGACCCTGTATATGTTAAACAATAATACTTGCTAGTATTGGATGAATACTTTCCTATAAGTTGTTCTCATAGACTGTATCTATGGCTGTTCTTTACAGCTGGTAGCCTATATTGTAATACATAGTACTACTTAGAGTGCTTACTGCTAATCCAGATTTGGTGATCTTGAAAAAGTTGCATTAGGATTTAAGTGATCCATTTCAGTGTTGTTGTTTTAAAGAAACAGGCAAATAATTATCTGATCCTCGATGGTAAAACGTGGGATTTCTAATCAACTGTCACACTTTAAGACTCGACAGGCAAGAAAAACATTTTATATGCAACAGTGCCCCCTGGTGTTATTGCTGTCTGTTTACAATACGCGGCACATGTCCGAAACGTCAATTAAAACATGAATTCAAAAATATGACTTTTATTGTTTTGTATTTTCTTTGACAACCAAAACATAATATATTCTACCTTTCCACTGGGTTAATTATTTATCACGTTTTTAAGAGAATTAAAGTTGAGTTGCGAATCTGCGGCAGAGAAATGAAAACCAACGTGTGACCATATACAGTCTATGCGTGTGACCCACAGGAACCCACGTGGTCACACTCAGGGAAACAGCAGACCTGAAGCAGCAGGAGACTTTCAGTGTCTCAGTGTGTTAGAAAAACTTAACATTTGTTTGCTTTGTCCATTGCTGAGCGGTAATACGCTTGGGGACATTTTTCAAACATGTCGTCCTTCAGGAAAGCGCTGAAATCTCGACAGAAGAACCACCATGAAAGATCTCAGGTGAGCCTCTCAGTGTTTTGTTGGTTAGCTTGTTTGCTAACTATCCGCCACAGTCATGACATTTTAAAGATTGTCCCAGATTGTAACCAAACGCGATATGAAATAAGACTAAATCTATCTTAACTGTATCATTTTGTTTGACCAGCCTGGGTTCAGAAAGCATTTGGGACTGCTGGAGAAGAAGAAGGACTACAAACTCCGTGCAGAGTAAGTCATAAAGAATATGTTTTAATACTTACATTCCTAAGTTATCTGGAGGGAGACATGTTTACCTTTGTAATGTGTGCCTGTTATAGTGACTATCACAAGAAACAAAACACCCTCGCAGCTCTGCGGAAGAAAGCTCTGGACAAGAACCCAGATGAGTTTTATTATAAGATGATCAGCTCTCAGCTGCAGGTAGGAACAGTGTTATCAGCTTCATCAACAAAGAGTATTTCCTTGTATGGGTTCAACCTGAGCATTTCATTTGTATGTCTTTTTTTGATGCCCGTTGACAGGATGGAGTTCACATCATGAAGAAACCCCAGGAGGAGGTGAAGGTGACAGAGGAACAGAAGAAAATGATGAGGACGCAGGATATCAGATATCTGGAGATGAAAAGGGTTGCAGAGGCTAAGGTGAGTTTAATTTCCCAATAATAAATCATGCATTGTGTATAATTTCTTTTTTAACATTTTGAAAACAGAAACAACAAGAACTGACGCACAGTTTCACACACAGTCTGCTCACTATTTATGGTTTGATGAGCTTTAGTAAATTTCTACTTAGACAAATATATTGATAGCTTTTTTTTCAACGACTGAAATGTCATCCTAAACTGCCACTTAGTCTATTTGGCAGCAGGGTTACTTTTCAGGACAGTGCAAGCACTTTGCACATTGTCATTACATTGCTTTGTTCAAACAGTGACAACACAGCATGGTGACAAGAACAAAAACTTTACAATCTACAAATTGCTGTTTTACTGGCAACAACAATTTCAGATGTACTCATGTGCAGATGATCTATAGCCTTCCAAACTTTGAAACAACCTGCCTCTCCATATCACGACCTCACCCACAGTTGACACTCATTTAAAAAACAGTTTTTATTCATTGGCTTTTAAGCCAGACTGAGAAGTTGTCTTTTTGGTATTTTACTTATTTTACTGCATTTTTTATTTTATTTTACGTGTGTTGATTTTATTTTCTGTTTATTTTTGTACAGTACTTTGGTCAACATCTGTTGTTTTAAATGTGCTTTGTAAATAAAGTTTGACTTTATAGCCATGTTCCCAGATGAAGGCATAGTATTTGCCAAAAATGTCAAGAATGCAAATTCAGACATTGCTATTTTTACAAGAGGCCCCAGAGGCTGGAGACTGTGCTGTAACTGTGGCACAGCAGTGATTACTGATGTGGTAGTGAAATGACTGAAACTACAGATGTGCTCTGGTCATTACTCAAACTCACACAGTCAAAATAAACATCGCTGAATAAGGGTTTTCTTAAGAAGTTAAGTCCTGCTAATTTCTTTGAAACTGAGGTCTCGGTTGCAAGACAGACCTAACAACTGATCCCCTATACACAGAATCACAATCAAGAGACTCAACAACCGCCACGCAGACACACACCACACTAGTGTAATCAGTCGCAAATGTTATTATAAATATAAACTACAAAGGTTTTTATTTCATCAGAGATATGTCTCTCTTCTCAGGTTGCAGTTCATTTTAAAGTGGCAACATACAAGACGTTTGTATCATTAAAGATGTCTGTGCCTCCTGTAATCCTCCTCTGTGTGATAATGTACTTTCAGAAAATTGAGAGGCTGAAGGGAGAGCTCCATCTCCTGGATGCAGACAGCAAACAAAAAAACAAGCACACATTTTTTGTGGATTCCAAAAAGGAAGGTAAATATAAATGTGTGGTTGATGATGAATAACATCGGGTTCTCAGACAATAAATAGTCATTGAAGAACAATTGTTTTAATGCACAGAAACTATTCTTTTACTTTGTGGTGCGCTGTAAAGTTTTAATGATGATCTTTTTTCTGTGCATTATCAGTGCAGTCTTTTAACTTGGCGAGCCAGCTTGACACGGCTCCGGAGCTGGTGGACAGAGTGTACAACAGGCCAACTCTGAACACCCTGGAAACTAAGACCATCCAAGGAGCTGTCGAGCCTCACAATATACAGGTCTGTGGTGATAATGAATGAAACACTCGGTTACACTACAGTTGTGATCTTTGCAGACAGACATCTGTATTGAAAAATTCACGAAAAAAATACTGTTTCAGTTTTCAAAATTAGACTCTAGAAAATATTTGTTCATTCATAATGTGGTGAATATAAAGCTCTGCAGTTACACCCACTAATAAGATTTTCTTTGTTTGCCGGACCTATAGAAGCTGGCACGCCAAAGGAAGCACCAGTACAAGATCCTCTCCCAGAGAATTGACAGAGAAAAGAAAATGTTCGTCATCAGCCAGAAAATTCAGACCCGCAAGGACCTACAGGTGAGGAGGAGGACATGAGACAAAAAGCATGTTGGAGTCGGTGGTGTCTTCATTGTCCTATTATGTTTTTTTCATGCTCCAGGATAAGACCAAGAAGGTGAAGGTAAAGAAGGAGACGCTTAATGCTGCAGCAGTCTACAAGTTTGAGGCCAAAAGGAAACGCTGACGAGGAAGTAATCATCAGACCGGATGAAAAAAAAAATAAAAAAATTTGCAAAATAATAGACTTCCACCCTAAAGATAAAGGAGGATAACTGTATTTTGTACATATTTATCTAGTTTCTTTCAAATAAATATAATTGCAAAATGGATATAATTTCTTGAAGCAGTAAATGTTTTTGTTTTGTGTTGGGTGTGTTGAGAGTGAGATTATTTGTGAAGTGGTTGCAGTGTGATCTGGAACAGGAGATATGAAATGTTTGGCAGTGGCTGAACCATTATACTTGTGGTGGTAGATATTTTTCTCTTGTATTGCCACTAGGGGGCATTAGTGTCCTTTATTGCAAAAAAATGTTCTTGAAGAGAGAATACTGAAGATCAGAGTCGAGCTGTAAACTTACTAGTATGACCTATCATTTAGACTTAAGAGTCATATTGTGATTATTAAAATTTATATAAGTTATAAGCTGAACTAACGGGTCACTGAATCAATCGGTAGTGAAACTGTAATGTTGGATCTTTCATGTGCACTTTAAACCTGCCAGAAAAGACAGCGATGCTCCATTTCAAAGCTCAGGTAATACATTCTTCTGATCTGATATTGAAGAGACAACTTCAGTATCCATCTGTATTCCACAGTCAAGTCTATCTGAGTTAAGCTGCATTTAGGTTTTCCTCAGCACCTTATAAAGTCAGAAAATATTAAATCCTCATGCCATATTTTTCAGGTTTTTTCATTTAGGTGTTTATATGGAAATTTACATGTAAAAATATGAGTTATTCAAGATGTGTGACAATATTGAAAAACATTTTACATGCACATATTTTCATTACTAACCTTGCATATTGTTTGCCAGTTGTCCATCATGTGTTGGAGTAGCAGCATCACAGCTGGAGTGTAGCAGACGCACAGATTCAGCTCAGCCTTCAGAGCCTCTGAAGGACATGTCTTTTGTCGCAGCCCTTGACTTAGGTTACAGAACACTTCCAACAGACCCCTGTTCACACGTCACAGCAGGATAGACACAGCTGCAGCTAATAAAATTAAGTATGATTTAGGTGTCAGTTAGCAAACATTGATAACAATAACACCATTGTCAAAGCTCGCTCATTAGCTCACTTTAATCAAAATTACCCATTATTAATTTTATTAGCTGCAGCTGTGCTTATGCAGTGACACCTTTGTTAGGAGGCTCCCTTGAGAGACAAATTGTTACAGCTACATCAGTTTCTACAGTTTATTCTCATCCAGGCCTTGGGCTGTCACAGGTCATCATCCAAATCATTTTAATAACCAAATCGCACTTCAGTTCACAGAACAGCAAGAGGTTTTTTGGGGTTTTTTTCACAGCGGACATTTTGACTTGTCATAGCAGAAAGAGCACAGGTGTTACTAATAACATTAACAGGTGACCCATTAAGTCGTGGCAGCGTGACAGTGAGCCAGCGTGCAGAACACCATGATCCAGAAAGTGACGCAGCTAAGTGGAATTCAGCCATTGTTAATTTTATTATTTACACCTGTAGGTCTGTTACTGTGACAGCTCAAAAGGTGTTCAGTGCAAAAAAAGACCTGTGAGGGCTGTCACTGTCCATGTCTTCCACACATGTACCCAGCTCACACAGGGTCAAGGTGTGGGACTAATTAGCCGATCCCAGGAAAGTGAGTTCAGTGCTGGTCGGTTTTCCTGGATGAGTGGAGCAGGCGTTCGTCTCCTACAACCAGCCCATGCAACATGAGTTGAGATATGATTTTTAAACACTCTGAAATCAAGCACCACACCACACTTGGATAAAAATACAGCCCCTTCCTGGTCTTCCTGTTTTTCCCACATTAACCTGTGGCGAGTACTAGCAAAGTGTAAGTGTGCTTACCTCCTTCAATGTGAAACAGACTGAAGGCCTGGCGTCCAGCAGCAGATCACAGTGACCCGGGCATGATTGATCATTGTGGTGGCAGCAGCTTAATAAACAGGGCCCATCCATCAGCCTCTCCTGAGAGACACTGGAGGGTATAGGAGAGGAGAGAGGCAGCCAGGTGGATATGTCACCAGGCGTAGTGAGAGGTGGAGGGGCTGCTGGAGAGGAGACCAGAGGCCTTGGCCCGAACACTGCTGACCAGAGCAGAGGGGGGGCCAACAGCTCGGGATGAGCCAGAACGATTGTTTGTGTCCACTTGGTTGAGTTGCACTTAAAAACTCAATAAAAGCTACTAGCTAGCAGTACAAATTATTCTATCAGTAGAGATGCTGATTTAGATGTTTTTCAGTACACATAAGTAAGTCACACAGGCTTCTCCACAAACTTCCTTTCTTCCTCTCCCTCCGCCCTTCCTTACGCCTTCCTCCCACCCTCCTCGCCCCTCTACGTCACACAGCTGAGAGAGCGTGCGTGTACCGGGACCCCGGGGCCCACTGTCCATAAGCGGAGGGGGTGGAGGTCGTTGAGGAGAGCCCAGGGGTCAAAACACTGTGTGCGCAGTTCCGGGACCCCTATCTGAGTATGCGACCCGAGCACAGACGAGCCACTGTTCCTCCTCAAGCTCGCCTTTCATTCCCCCCAGCAACGGGACTCTTACTCTGGGGTGCAGCGGCAGGGCTCCGGGGTGGGCAGCGGGTGACCTTCTGATTTTAAAGATATAGACAGGCATTCCTCTATTGTCAAAAGCCTCGTAATTCATTTGACTACTCACACAGACCATCCTGTCCCTCCCCACACGCCATCTCTAAAGTTAATGACCCTTGAGGTTGGTTAACGAAGAGTCATTTTTTTGGGATGGGGGGCTGGAAGCGGAGCACTGTGTGGTCGTCGCACAGCTGCAGGGTATGACATTGACCCTGATATATAGTAACTGTTTGAGAGTGAAAGTGTAGCCTGGTTAAGAGGGAGTACAACACAACAGATCATTGTTCTCTAAGTTTAGCTTTCTGACACACCATGGAAAAAACTAATCCTCAAAAAAGAGACACATTTTGTAATTGGTTTTCTTTAATCTAAATAAACTATTTTATCCTGCACAATACATTTTACACACACTTTACTCACACATTGTTCCAGTTTGCTTAAAAGAAATATTTAAATATTCACATGGATACACGGGATAAATGTTGTAACTGCAAACAATTTTTAAGTATCATAATACATTACATAGCTCCAATTTTATATTAAACTATGTATCGTGACATGGTATGTCAATAAAAATCCCTGATCACTTGAATTTTATTGGGGCAGCAGCAGGAATCACTGACACAGGATAATATACTTTACATACTAGTTTTTTTTGTCGTCATATTTTACATTACATTATTCTTTTTCTTATTATTTTTATTATTAGATGATACAGGACACAAAGTAGCCACATCCCCCTATCACCTCCCATAACCTGGTACTTGATCCTTACAAACCACAAGTGCTGCACCTCCACCCACCTCATTCACCAACACATCGCCTCGCCCAGCTCCAAAGCCAGCACACGGAGCCGGGGTTAAGGATTGTTAAGGACAGTACTAATCGATCCCCCAATTACGCAGAGCTGGAGAGTGAGGGGTGGGGAGAAAAGAGAGGTAGCCTGGGGTTTGAGTGTTGGGAGGGTATCTCCGAATGTGAGAGGTGGGGGGATGAGAGGTAGTCTTTATCTTCGGATCCCTCTCTCCTTTAACTTGAAGCCGGGTGTCATGGGGCTTT
>OOFC01042163.1:0-16359 GCA_900323345.1 Pseudochromis fuscus | reverse complement strand
AATCCTGAAGCTTATACTCAACATTTGATGATGCATCTGCCATTTTTTAGTTTTATCTCCTATGAAAGGCTCAGATACTACGGTAGATTCAAACTCAAAAGGTTTCAAATGAGATATATTTGTGTTCTGTGTGGTATTGGTTGCATTCTTTTTGAGTCCATCATTGCATTAACTTACATTTGTTTCTTCAAGACCCTAACCACTAGTTGCCTAACCCTAACTTGACCTTAAACCACATCCCCACCCTAAAATGTAGTGATTTTTGGATTGGACACATTCCCTTTTTTTTTTTATCTCCAAAAAGGGAGGTGAGGCCTGAAGATGTGGCTGTGTAAACACATTTACACACATGCCTGTGAACACTTATATAAACTCTTAGAGCATGCCATACAAGGAAGCAACCATATTAGACCGAGGGACAGTCATTTGGCTGCAGTATTAACACGTTAACATTCAGTAGCCTCTTTAGTTTTAACGTCTGGGTGTGAAAATGAGTGTACTTGTCTCTTTAGAGATTTTACAAAGTTGTTAGAAAACCAAATTTGTGTGCTGTCCTTAGCTCAAAAACTGGCTCAGATTTCTGTAATTGTAAATATTTATGGCAGTATGAAAACTTAGAACTCTATTTGTATATGTGGCTGTTAGATTTGTGTGAAAAGACAACATAATTTGCATTAACTGGCATTTTAACTTTTCTTTATACAGTTTGAAATCGAGGTTTTGTGTAGTAGGGTTGTGTATTTAATGATGCATGAATTAAATATATATTTTTGCAACGTACAGTTTGAAAATGAATTGTTGACACACACAGTGCTAGCTGGTAACTATCATAAAACATAGAGTTACTAGCCAAATGTTACATGCACAGACTTTTTAAAAATATTTGTCCCTCATGCCCACTTGTGGATTTGAACTGAATTCAAATTACAGTGGACCACCACCAAGCAATATTTACTGTGTGGCCTTAGATTCTTGACAATATAAAAGTGTCCCAAGTTGAACTCTTTCAAAATAAAAGTACCAGTAGTGTGATTTCACTTCAGGGTACAGTGGCGTCTGTAAGTTCCTCTCCTTTCTTGGTTGTTGGGTCACGTAAAGAATTAGATGAGGACACTGAAATCTGTCTTTGTCTTCACAGATGAATAGTGTGCATGTGTGTGTGTGTGTGTGTGTGTGTGTTTGCCCACTTGATGAATAGGGTTTCTATTCACATGTTCATGGAACAAAGCTACTGCAGAATTCAAGCTACTGCTGGATATCCTGTTGATATCACACAGGCCCATTCTTTGGACTGTGTATGTGTGCGTTTGTGAGTTGACACACACATAACAGGCGTTGTAGTGTAACGGCCGCATGGTTGTGGTTAGTTACAGATTCCTTTTGTGTCGCTTACAGTGCTGGATGTGTGAGTTTCACTGCATTTCTTTGGAGTAAGATGCCACATTCTTGCAGTATCCAAGTCACTGTCCTTTAAATGTCATCGTTAAACTGAGGACTGAGCATGTGACAGGCATATTTAGGGTTGACAGGATTTTTCTCACCAGTTTTGCCGCCATGTCATGCAAGTCGTCATTATTTATGTGATACTTTAAAACTGGTCACAAGTGCACCCGAGACAAGTGATTTTAATTTGGGGCAAAATCCATGGATGGGATCTTGTCCAAAAAAATCTGGGAACATGGCTGAATGTTAAAGGTGTTGCTGTTTCACCACAAGAGGGCAACAGTGTTCAGTCCTTAGCATCTATGGAAGTTTATTGAGTACTAAACTTACTACTTTTACCTTGTTTTCACTTCAAAATATGTAACAGAAATGTTTGTTAAAAATGTTTCTGAGAGCTGGTATCATTTCTCTGGACTTTCAACATCATCATATTTCCAGGTTTCTCCAGATCTCCCCTGATTCCCAGAGGTTAGCAGAATAAGTTAATAAAATCTTGTTTGTGTTGATTCAAATCTTAGCCAAACAGATATCCTCTAAAGTAAGCTGTAAAAGGGATGTATAGTTGTATAAGTTGGACTGGTCCCAACATGCACTGCTCTATCTGTTGTGGTTACGTAGTAGTTTGTAGTTTTATGTCTTCATCGGTTGGTGTCATTAGAAAGTGAGGCAGAGAGGCATGGCAGGAATTCTGTGGTGTAAGTGTGAGAGAAGAGGGGAAGAGGACAGGGATGCAAGTGTCAACAGGGTCACTTATTTTTAGTTGTCACTGTCCTCTGCTGTCCTTCCTGCCTGGACACACACACACACACACACACACACACACACACACACACACACAAAGTGGCTTTTTTCTTTCGGCTTCAAATCCGATGGCATATTCAAAATATTTCACATATTTTCCATCCAACGGTTGATTTTTATCACATTAACAACAGACCTACGCAGCAGTGCTGGAGCGCTGCTGTATGGACAACATCAAGTTGATTTCACTACTGTATGATGACTTTTTTTTTAACATGGACAATGTGGATAAATGGGTCAGAATTAGTTAATTGTCGCCAAATCATGGCACATGGTCCGTTCATGTATTAGTGGGTCACTGGGTATGAGGGATTTCTTGTTGATGTACTAATTGCATGATTCAGTTGCATGATGCTGTGACCACCTGACCTTCCCACTGGTCCATCACAGACATTGGTCAACTAGCTTTTAACCCCAAGCCTGTGTATTACTACATTAAAGCTGATAACCATAAATGGTAAGGCTCAGCTTTGCCATATGTCACATCTGTTTGTCGACCTTCTCCTCCATGAAAGCTTCTTATAACAATGTTCTTGTTGTGGCATGTGATTCTTTCTTTGTTTTACAGTAATTCATTTGTGTTGGCAAGATTTTCCAGATACATATCGGCCAGCAATGTGGCTTTGATTTGAAAACGTGGTTTGAGTGGGCTGAGAGCTTTAACTTTGGGTTGTGTGAGCGTGCACAGATGTATGAATTTATTTGCGTGTTCCTGTGCGTCTGAATGTGTCAGTGCTGCCAGCGTCCGTATTGAGGAGATGTCTATTGGGAGAGCTGTTACACACATGATGTGTGTGAATATATGAGCCAGAAAAAAAAAAAAAAAGTTACCTCATCTTACCATTTGCCAAAATGTACAGCAGGAGATTCTCCAGGGGCACGTCAGCTAAACACTACTTGCATACTTGTGAGTTTGTTTTTCATCACAGTTTCCAGTGATGCAACCTGAAGAATAAAGTCAGACTTCTAATGTAATAGTAATAATTTCAGCACGTACTGCAGCAGATGACTGGAGTAGATTATTGGAATAAACCGAGGATATCTGATTGGATGAATCAGCCCTTTGTTAAACTGTCCACATGTTGCTTTGTAATGTAATTAAACATCCAGTGTGTAATGTTAACTTGATGATACAGTGCTACACCGGTGGTTTGTAAGGCAAAAAAAAAATCAGTCATTGGAAACTGGTACAGCAGCAACTATCAAACCAAACTGAGCATTGGTCTCTTTTGTGTTCAAGGAAAAAGTGAATGTTCAAATGTTATACAGGAAGAAATTCATCATCAGACAGTTCCTTCCTTCCCAGGAACCACTTGAAGTCCTGCAAAGTGCTGTGGCTGAAATGGACAAATAATCCCACTAAAACTCATATTATCTCCAAAGGTTTTGTTCATTTTTACTATATTACTGTACTGTCATGTCTTGAAAACTCTGATTTGTCTTTTTAAACAAAACTAATGAAACCCTTTCACGGCTCAGCAGCTAACCTCACATCCAGGCCCTGGTGGCTATGGATGCTTTTCCCATCCCATTATTAAGGCCTAAAGGTCTCAGACATGGGTGTTGTCACATGTTTCCCAATAACCTCAATAGATCAGAAAGCAGCTGACAAGTTTAATGTAAGTGACATAATGTTTAATAAAGTAGAACATCTGTTGCAATTGTTTTCTCCCCACAACACGTACAGTTCACACTGTAAAGCAAACAACAATGTAGCTTTCATCTTACATGAGGCCTCCTCGAATTATTCGTGTTTAATAAAGGATTTTTACATGTGTTAAAACAAGAAAACACATGTATTCAGTGTTTATTTTGTGAAAACATTTGTGATATTACAAGATACGTGTGAATTAACAAAATTAAACAAAATTACAGAACTCATTCTTCATTTTGTCACTAATTGTTACATTTTATAAATATCCTTATAATATCAAATTCATTAGTTTAATCAATTATGATACATTTATGAATGTATTTTATGTGGGGAAAAAAGTTGTCTTGTCATGTTACTTTTATGTTAGTCATATAAATTCAGACTTTATTTGTAATTTTTTAATTTTTTTGTATATTAATCAATACAGACAAACCATTTTGATCAGTACAATTGCAGATGCAGTTAAATACAGCAGCTCAATCTTTTTATCTCCTGTAAAATCATCCCAGTAAAGGTATAAACATATAAAACAAAGTCAATAACTGTGTAACCTTTCCACAAAAACGATTAGATTACTCATAAAATCCTAAACTAATAATATACTGTAACACTGTGTAAGTGTATCTGAGCTTGTATTTTTTATGCCCTTCTGTTTTCCTACTCTTTGGTCTGTGGTTTAGTTTTGATGTTTATGAAGGAGAGCACATGGACTGTGGCTGGAGGCAGGGCGAAGAAATTAACGACGACGGGCACGTTTCACTCACAAGGTGCTGAGAGGAGCTGTCAGTGGTGAGGAGGAGGAGGAGGAAGAGGACGAGGCCAAACATAAGAGCAGCAGAGAAGTCAGAGTCAGGGTGAGAGTGTAGAAAGAGATATAGTGTTGTGGATCTCAGTGGACACGCAGCGTGACATCACTGCTGCCAGAGCTGGATTTGATTCCCACTGAGGCCACCCGTGCTGGAAATAATGCATTCATGCTTCCAGAGAGCAGAAACGAAAAGTAACAGAAATAACAGCTGAGTGAAAAATGTCTGATACAAAACATCACATATTGTACTTAAAAACCATGCAGCATCGTTTGCCAGTACCGTATTTTCTGGACTATTGAGCGCACAGTTTCGTGTGGTCCACTCTGACCAGGTCTGATGTGACGAGACTAAATGTATCGGCGGCACGGAGCTTGCTAGCTTGTAAAAAGCTAACGAGCTTCATGCCGCTGATACATGAGAAACACCGGTGTTTAAGCTGCAGGGTTCAAAGCGTCAGAAAACAGTAGCGGCTTATAGTCCAGAAAATACGGTATTCATTAATTAACTACTGTATTCTACATGTTAAACAACACAAAATAATTTTACAAGTGTGTTTTTATGTAAGTTTGGGTGGGAATAATAATGAGTGATGGAGTCAGAGAATATGACTAAAAAGCACTAATAAAGCAGAAAACACTAATCCAGCTGTACTGGTGCTACAACCTGAACACTGTTGCCCTCTTGTGGTGAAACACTGCACTATCCTGGTAAAAATTTTCCTCATTATAAAAGATATGGATGCTGGGATTTCTTTTACTTTTTCTTTTGTGTGGACAGCTCTGTTTGTGGCTAAAAATTTGCCATTAGCTCCCTGGGTAATACACTACCTGTAAAGAGTAATTAATCACCATCTTTTCATATGTTTTTCTGTAATGTTTCTAACCTCAGAAATCAGAATCTCTTTGACGGAGGTAAAAACACATTTACACTTGTTTGTTTACGAGTGAGAAAAAGTGTAAAGAGTGTTTCAGTTACGAATATCTGACATCTACTTGGAACTATTTTGTGCCATGTCCCAGTTTTGCTGATACATCAACCTAAACAACCTAAATCTAAAACTACCACAATATACACTGTGTCTCAATCAAAGAGCCATTTCTGTTTTCCAGCCTCCAACAGACCTCTTATTGTTCTCTTATTGTTGTGTGGTGTGGCACAGCAATCAATGCATTAGCATAATTTCAAGTCAGCAGTACAATAGATAAATGGCATTTTCCTGCTTGGTCAATATTTTTCTAATAACACTGCATCAAAATGCCAATGTGAAAACAAAGCCATGAACCCAGAGAGAGGGAGTTATCAAAGAAATGCTCATTTTGCTCTCCAGCTGCTCGGTATGTAAAATAAGTAACTGTTTGCGATCTAAGCTTATGATATATGTCAATGCTGAATTCACAATGCCCCAAGTGTTGACAGAAATCAGTCACTGCAGGTTTAAGATTCAAAAATTCTCCTCCCGTCTCCCCAATTTCCCTTGAAACCTACAAAACAGACAAGTTCAACCATGTGTTTTGAGTGTGATCGCATATTATCCTTGTGTGATTCATCCACATGTTTGAAACTTCAACATCACTTGGTCAGATTTTACCTTTTGTAATCACTTTGCTTAATATTTCTTCATTCCCAATAGTCCAACAGTAATATCACATTTTTGTCATTTTATTCTGAAAAGACAATCGTATCAAACCGAGAGCTAATGTGACTTTAGACAACAACACATCTGCCTCGACAGTAATAGCACTCTGTGTGTGGTGGCCTTTACTTGTGATTTGCATTTGCAAATTTTCCCCCTCAACTCCACAAACATTGGTTTCTAAATAACTTTGAGGTGAGAAAACAGCCCTGCGGGGTTCTGCTGCATTTTATATCATCATCAGATTTGCTCAAAAGGTTAAAGTGCAGCAGCAGGATGTCACAACATCCAAACACTACAGCTCTTTGACTGACCTGCAGTGGATCTGACACACAACTACTATGAGTATAAAGAGGGCTGTCTCTGCAGCCTTCCTCACATGGGTCTCATTTAGTAGAAGAAGCCTGGAGCAGAGTATAACTGTGATAATGCCTGTGATATGATGGATACACACCTTTTTCCCCAGGGAGAGGCAGCCGGATGCTGAGGAGGACGGCCTCGCCTGCAGCCCTCTGCAGCCAATGCGGAGCAGCCTGAGTTTTGGAGAGAAGCAAGAAGATGCTGACAACCAGAAGAACTCCACCCGGGCCAGCCAGGCCGGCCTCAACAGCAACGCCATCCACATCCCTGTCACCATCACCGCCCCGCCTGGAGAAACCACCATCATACCCAGTGAGTGCAGCCTGTCAAGATAAGAGAAGGGGAGGGGAGTTTCATTTGGTTGTAATATTTCCATTAGTCATCACTTTTGCTACCTAGTCATTAGGGGTAATTATGGCTAATTAAAAAAATTCAGCCAAGAAATCAGTGAGTAAACTTTTATAATACACAGTAGAATTTGCTGAATGCTCTACAATACAAACTATGTTGTAAGAATTGTTAATGAAGCCCACACACTGTGTAAAAATCAGTTAATAATGAATAACTATTGTGTTTGGATTACCATGCCACTTTTCTGTACAAACAGCAGGTACGAGCTTTGAAGTCTGCAGAAGAACAAAGTGAACCCAGTGATTTTGTTTGAGAATTACTGCAGCTCTTTAAAGTTCATTTTTATTCAAGCGTGTGTGTTTGTTTTTGTACCGACTCCATATTTTTCTTGGCGTGAACAACTACTTCTCATACCACAGCTGTCATGATTGGTCTTGACCCTACAACCACCGTCTTCTGAGAAATGTCTCATTAGTCCAGTGATGGATTATATAGCTACTATATATTCTTGTGAAAGCAGAGTAAGTGCAGACATAAAACAACCACACAGACCAAAAGCCTGCTTTTAAAAGCCATTGAAAATATCTCACTTGCTACTCTCTGTGCTTCTTTGTGCATAAATGTGTGCATTTGTTTTTTCACACCAGTGAACAACATCGACTGTGACAACTTCCAACTCAGTGAAGAGAAGAAGGATCTGGAGGAGGAGGAGGCTGCTAATGGGCCTCGGCAGATCCTTCCCTACAGCTCAATGTTCGTCTTTGGGCAAACAAACCCGTAAGTTTCAAATGGGAGGCGACTGTGGAATAATTATAAACAGCATATTGAGAATTAAAACCTCTCAAAGTGTCATTTTCATGCCAAAAATGATTTGATTCACATCCTATCACGCATTAAATCAACTCTTAAAGCTGAGAGATATACATATTAAATCATGAAATAATTAAACTGCAGAAGGTTTTTGGCCACTGTTTGAGGCTGGCTTGTGTTACAGACAGAGCTTCATTTTTAATTTCCTCTGCTTTATAAGATTAAGTTTAGTATCATGTTTTGACACTTGGAAATGGGATTTGGAATAGACCATAAAGTTTAACCAATTCAAAATTAAGCCAACTACTAGCATTTCAGTAGACAGAAATGCTTGATTTTTTTAAGCAGGATTTTATTTTGAAATATTTACAGGCTCACTATGTTTTATTTACTCACCCCTGCTTTTTTCCCATCCGGTATTTTTTTCATATCAACCACATTATTTTTCAGGTTATATTGTAGAAAATACACATCAATTGGGCCATTGTCTTTGTTAACACCTGTAAAGCTGCTTGGACAGATCTTTAGTTAAGTGGCTGAAGACCTTGCAGGGAGAGTTTGACGTGTCACCACCTGGTAGAGAGTTGCTGAAACTGAAAATCTGAAACCCTCTGCTGTGGAGGGAACTGTGATCCTGCCCTTGTACACCTGAGATGAAAGCTGCATGTGCTCCTTTATGCAGATGATAGAGTTCTGTTGGCTAGCTTATCATTTCCAGTTGAAGCTTTGTACCTACCATCTGATCTACAGTTCAACTATCAACTATCATTAGGAACTGAATTACAGACACAAACATTGACCTTTCAAAAGACCTGTAATACCTACATTTAATTCTTGTCAAATTATCAGTACCAGAAAGTGTAGAAGAAGAAGTCTGGTATTTTTTCTTAGCTTATCAATGATTATGTTGTTAGACCTTACACTTTCAGTGAAATGGTTCTCACACAGCACTCCTGTTGTTGTGTAGTAATTCCATTAAAGACGTGAACCTCTATGATCCTCAATCATGTGATGCCCCAGTGGCTGATTCGTGTCCACCTTTGTGCATTATTTTCACAAGGAGACATGTACATGTGGTCCATGGCCTGTTACAGGAAGACGTCACCTCAGTGTACCTAGTGACCCGTCACTTCTCCATGTGCGGCACATTTGTGCATGTGTTTGTATGTACGTGGTCTCTTGCAGGGTGCGACGGTTGTGTCACTACGTGGTGAACCTACGCTATTTTGAAATGTGCATCCTGATGGTCATCACCATGAGCAGCATCGCTCTGGCAGCTGAGGACCCAGTGCAAGCCAACGCACCGCGCAACAACGTGAGTCGAGCTGACATGTAGACTTTGTAGAGAAACATCTGGACGTAAACAACAAACACAATGGCAGTCAGACAGAAGAACACAGACAAGTGTTTGCATTGACGAAGAAGGATTTAGGAATAAGGACGTCTCAGTTTGGTTTACTTGCTGATTTATTTAGAGTGATTGAGGAGTCTGTCCTAACAGGGCTTGACATTGCTGAGGAACAAGCACTGGGAAGCGCAAAACAAGCTTTTGGGTATTTATATTTTTGTTGGGTTGGGCCAAAAAAATTATTTTTAACACAATCCCAAAACGTGGCACATAACCAGTTTGGCAAAGAGTGACATGTTAGTCCGTGTTGGGAATAAGGATGGAGTACATACACACAGACATGTGACTTGAGTTTTTACATTCTGACAGACAAGCACAGCTAATTAGTATTCTAGTCAGGGGCACAGAGGGAAACTGAGGTGAGACTGTGTGCATGTTGTTTGTTTGTGTGTGTGTGTGTGTGTGTGTGTGTTGGTGTGGATGTTCAGGCGATGAGTGTTTGTGCAGAAGGGCACAAAGCTGACAGAGCTTGAAACCTCTGACAGGCCAGAGGAACACGTTGTGCATATCTGGTCCATTCACACACACACACACACACACACACACACACACACACACACACACACGTACACACACACACTCCCAAAGAGTCTTAAACTGAAAACATCTGTCACTGGATCTGTTGATGAGTCATCTCAAAGGATATTTTCTCACACTATTTTTGCAGGTTCTCAAGTATCTGGATTATGTCTTCACTGGCGTCTTCACTTTTGAGATGGTAATTAAGGTAAGAAGGCTGTGAAAAATTAAGGAACTTCTTCATTTTAGCTCTGAAAAAATCTGCCAAACAATATAGATAAATTCTGTTTAAAATTTGAAACTTAATTTTAAAGATTATTTTCAAGTACACAGGGTTCCCTACACATCTAGGAAAACCTGGAATTGTTTAGACCCATTTTCCAGACCTGGAAAACTCCTGGAAATTTAAAGAGAAGATTTACTGGAAAATAATTTTAACAGTACATTTTTTTGCAACTTTATAGCACAAAAATAATTTAACGCCCCACCACATGGAGCATTTTCATGTTCACATCGAGCACTAATATTGGATCAGGCTCCACATGAGGTAAAAAGCAAGGTGTCACACTACAAGCTAAAGTCTGTTGATCAAACAAAAACATATTGATAACATTTGTTAGCTACCTACAAACACTGACGTTCCTGTAACAGATCTCTGAGGTCTGAACCAGTTGTTGCAGGACTTTGATGTGTTGTTTCATCTACAGCTCTCAGTTAATGTCCAGTTTTCTATATGAATCTATAACTGTTTGTTCAATACCTCCAGATGATTGACTTGGGACTGCTCCTTCACCCTGGATCTTATTTTCGTGACCTGTGGAACATCCTTGACTTCATTGTGGTCAGTGGAGCTCTGGTGGCCTTCGCCTGCTCGTGAGTCCATTTTTCCTTTAATTACTTTTAACGGGCAGAAATGAACCACGACAGGGCTCTGAGTGTTTCAGACTCACCTCAACATGTTGAAACAAATCACCAGTTGTGTCGGATTAAAATATTTTTTGTTGATGTTACTTTGCCTCCACTGTGTTTTATTGGAGCATAAAGCACACTGAAGGTAGGCGGCGCATGCTCTTGTGTTTGGCTCTAATAAACAATGTTGATGTGAACATGTAATTATTTCCATATGCACATGCTAATGGGGTGATAGGTGAAAGGTTCAGGAGGGGGCACAAGGATTTGCTAGAGTTGTAACTTTTACTATGTTTACAGCATAGTGGGTACTTTAACAGAAGTCAGACTCTTGTCTAGAAGTTTTCTAAGTGAATCAAACCACGTGCAGTATTCACAACTGCACATTTTTCCCTCTTCGTGGTATTTCAAGCAGGATATGTATGGATGAACAAAACCTATTTCTCCCAATACACCTAAAATGATACATACATTATGTCTGCATTCAGTATATACAGTACTAGGGATATTGTGTTATAAGTAACAATGAAGTACTCATTTGAACTGTAACCTAACATGATCTGACTTCATCAGGATGAGTACCAGCCCAGTTATGGTACTGGTTGAGTCCAGTTTTATCAATGGGAGTTTACTGGTAGCAAAGCACCTGATTGTGAAGTGTGTACGCCCTGTAAGTGTGCAGATTTTAAATGAAATCAATGTAATTGTAACAAAGATGTGAGGTTTTTTTTAACCAAAGAACCAAAACATTTCAGTTTTTCTTCTTCTTCTTCTTCTTCATCTTCTTCTTCTTCATCTTCTTCTTCTTCTAGTTTTTCCGTATTGTCACTAACCAACAAACTAATGCAGGCACAAACCTCTCCTTGCTGCAGTTACAGGGTAGTGTATATAATTTCACCACATGTTCTCCATAGCTACAGCAGCATGTGAAGCTTTACAGGCCTGTGTTCAGCAGAAAGAAGGTGATTTTGTTTGAAACACTGTTGTCAGCTTTTCTCTTCTATTTCACATACTGACTGTCTTTAAACTCTCCACAGTTTGTCGCCTGTGTATTTTTCTTTGTAAAGCTTTCTGTCACTTTCTCTGTATTTTGCCACCTGTGGATTGATGCTTCTCTCTGTCTTTTATCTGTTGCTGACTCTGTCCCTGTCTTCTCTCTGTTACCTTCTTTTATCCTGTTTCCTTCTATGTTTTCTGGCTTGGATTGCTTTCAGGAGCCTTATGGGGTAATGTCTGCTCTTTCTGCCTGTCCATCCATCCATCCATCCATCCATCCATCCATCTATCCATGCGTGTCCTCCGCTGTCCCTCTCGTCCATCTTAGCCAGTGTCAATTACAGATACGTCTGCATCAGCCCTCCTCTCGCAGCAAAATGTTGTGAGCAAATGTCATATTTTGTTACTCGCTGTTCTTATCATCACCGCCACATACACGATTAAAGATACTGGCATTTACCCTGTTTGTGTTATATAACTGTGTTTGTGTTACATCTGTATTCAGGTTACATAAGTGCAATTACCTGCTCTCCATTTATCTGATATATTGCAGTGAGAACAATCTACACAATGCACAGAGGGGCAGTGCAGACACTGAAAAAAAAAAATCTACTGTCAGATGCATTTTAACATTTTTTCAAGCTTTTCTGGGAGTGAGAGATGCTCCAGGTATTCATGAACACAATGGATCTGCATGCTGCTGTGCACAGTAGGAAGACAAATAAAAAGGTGCTGATTGAAAACTATTAAACAGAGGGAATGGTATCTATAAACTATTTCTTTTTCATTTTCATACACAATGCTTAAAGTATAATAAATGTACAGGATGGATGTTTCTAACGACTAATGCAGAGTTAAAGTACAGTTAAAATGCCTGGGTGCCACTGAGACGCACAAAAGAGTGAAATTCAATCATTCAAGGTTTATCTGATTTACTGACTTCATCCCTCCATCCCACACTCACATCCTTCCATGCACCTCGTATTTATCCTAAGTAACCATGTAACAAGCTGCATTCACACTGTGAAGATCAAAGGGTGATTCAGTTTTCTTTTTTGTGACAACCTGGATTTTATTTTGATATTCTCATCATTTTTTAAAATATAGTTTTGGGTTCTTTTGATCATATGAACATCCACAACAGCATAATTTACATTTATTTGGGAAGAAACTGTAAACTTACTACACAGACTGTTGATTTTAAACACTTTTAGAGAAAGTTATTTTCAGGTGCTCACTTTAGGATTCACTTCAAAATAAAAGAATGAAGATAAACTGGACAACCTCCTGGATGCTACGTTTTCATGCTGATGTTAAATTAGAGATAAAAATTATATTTGCCAAAGACCAGCTGGAAAAGAGAGTCCGGTCCATAGTTGAACCTCAGATTGAGGAGGAGCAGTGTGGTTTTTGCCCCTGTTGTGGAACCATGGACCAGCTCTTTACCCTCGCTATAGGGTGCTGGAGGAGGCATGGGAGTTTGCCTATCCAGTCCACATGTGTTTTGTGGACTTGGAGACGGCCTACGACCATGTCCCAGGGGCATCCTGTGGAGGGAGTATGGGGTGGATGGCTCCTTGCATAGCGGGCAATACGATGTGATCTACTAAGGCTGCTGCCCTGCGACCCAGACCCTGACAAAAAATCAGCTTTGAATTGAAATCAGTTGGGGCCATGTTGGGGCCAACACCACTGATGATCACATTCACACTTTTCTGCACTGGCTTCATCCTTGAGACCTGGTGGCTACATCTATCTTTTACCCACAGTCTGAAACAGTTTTATCAAGATCATACCTGGACTAACTTAAAATGACATGGGGAATATTTGCATGACTACAAATAAAAAAATCTGAACTGTCCAAGGTGACATCAGGGTTTCATGTCCCTGCACTGAGTATGAGATGTAAAGTGTGATTCAGCCTCTGTGTGAATGTAGTTCAACCTCAGGTTGTTCCACATCATCATTGTCCCCCTGTCTTTGTCCTCTCATGTTGGAAAAACTGTCCATGTCATCACCATCATCATCTGACCATAAATCTGAATTATGCCCATGCTCACTGTGCACACTGGGCAACACTATTTCCTTGTAATACTTCATCAGACTAGTCTATTGCTTTCCTCTTGATTAGTTTAGGTGCAGCTGTTTGTCTCTTGTCTTTGTTTTTCTTTTGATGTGTTTTTAAGGCCAGTAACATCATGTCTGTGTGATATCTGCTTAAGGTGTTTATTTTTGCTCTGTCTTTCTTTACATGCTGGTGTTTGTCTTTCTGTATTGTCTGCTTGCTTATCATTGCTTTTCCTCATCAGATCTCAACAAAGCGTGGCCAGGTGGGAACTGTCCCTATCTCCCTTTTTGCTCATGGACCTCCCTTTGTCCCTTCTTCACCCCCTTACATGTGAAACATACAACGTTCCTCTGATCAACCTCCTAATTAACTCCGTCGCCCTCCATCCCAAGCTGCTTGGGATATGACCATGACTTCCCTTCCTCCGTGCTCTCTTCCCTTATTTTTTAGAAAAATGTCCCCCTGTCCCAATATTGGGACATCAAGATAAAAAGACAATATTGGGAACTCCACCTCATAGCTTTCAGAAGTCCAAGCTGCCAATATCGTATCAATCTGGACCAAATACCTTTTCACTTTCAGAGTCAGGTTATCACTTGTATCAGAGCTAAAGTCTGTATCTATCATCTCACTTGGATCCAAAACTCCTTTAATCCCGACTAAAGTAGGTTTTAATCGGTCAAATTGCTCAGAGATTATAGCCTTCACCTCTTTGCCCTCCACCTATCTGTCCTTCTTTATGTGGTGGACTTAGAGGGAAGTCGATAAAGGATTATGGCTTCTCACCTGAGTTCACCTTGACTGGCTTTTTCATTGAAGATCAGGTGTTTCTCAGCCATTTATATTGAAGCAAATAATACTTGGCATGTTTTTCTTCATAAAGAAAAAAGCATATGTTGCTTTGGTGCTATTAGTTTTTAAAAGTACATCAATTTTTTCTTTTATTTCATCACATTTTGTGGTAACAATGTCCCAGTAATAGAAAATAATGAGGAAAAAGGAGGAAATAAATGCAAATGATGTGCTGATTATGCTCCAGATCCTCTAATTGAACTGTTGACCAGCAGTACTGATCATTTGTGTTACTTTTAAAATATGAATTTAACCTGCATTTTTTCTGATTAAAATTAAAAAGAGTTAGGTTGGAATATATCTGTGCACTATTAAAAAATACAGTATTATTTTGAATTCCTTGAGTAATTAAATATTAATGGAGCCCTGTGCATCCTGTTTTGCAGTACTTTTGATTAGTCTGACCCTAAAACAGAAAATGCTCCTTGATCTGAGGAGGGTGCAGCTTATCGTCATGACGGCTGAAGATGACCTCACATGTCCAGCTGCTGATCACATACACACACATTACATCCTTCTTTCCTGCAGCGCTTCTGAAAGCTATTGGGAGACCTTTTATTTATTTATTTTTGCTCTCTCAATGTGTCGAGGTCCTTGAATAGCAGGACTGGCATTGACTTTGCAGATTGCATGCCAGGGTATCAAAGTTATCCAAGCATGAGAGCCGCATGCCATTTTGTTAGACTTAGAGTTTTTTTTCCACTGAGAAAGGAAAACGCCCTCGAGCCTGAAATAGTTGGAACCATGCTTCTTTCCAGTTTCCCCTCACTGCATATTAAAAAATGTTTCTTTATTCTAATTATGTTTTTTTTTTAACCAGTAATGGCTTAAAGGTTGGTTGTCTGGTGATTTATTTATTTATTTATTTTGATGAGGAGTCCCCCAGTCCCTAAAAAACACTCTACTAGCCAACCAGATGTCTTTTAAATGAGAATTTCTGCTGCGGTGACAGACTGATCTGGGCCTGTGTGAGTGTGAGTGTGTTTGGGGATATTTGTATAATAGACAAGCAGGGAAACTTTGGAGATTATGGTGTCATGATAAAGCTTCTTATTTTACTAGAAAGGAGTAAATATGTAGATTTTTTCTTGCTCCAACAGCATCAGTAGTTAATGATCCATTTAAAGAGACAACAGGAAGTGAGCTTAGATAAACACATTTTTTAATCCACTAGTGTTTCATGAAAGTGACATGAATATAATTCAGTGTAAGCAGTGAGCAGGACTTTGCTGAACTCAGTTTGTATCGTGGTGAGCAGATGTTTGTCATCTGTACTTTGCTGCTCCATGAGGGCAAGTGCACTCACACATATTGGCTAAAGGCTGTGTGTGTTTTTATAAGCTCTGTTAACAGCCTGTGAGTGCGTTTTTATCTTTTACAGTTTTTAACCTGGGTGAAAACAGAGTACACACAGCGCTGTAGCAGCAGTGGTGGTATTAACTTTTCCTGTGTAGCACCTCTAGGAGCCACTAACAAGGTTTTTGTATGTTTGTGTCCTTCTCCACATCCTTCACAGATTACATTTTTTGCTACATGCACACATAATTATAGACACACACTCGCTTTCGACTATTCAGAATAGTTTTAATGAAGTCAAGAAGAAACGAACAAGGACTGCTGTTTATCGACAGTGACAGCCGCACTGTGTGTATGTGTCCCTGATTAATTAAAAATCCCTCTCTTACTGTCCTTGGCCAATGTCACTCTGTGGCTGAATGATGGCTCAGCTGTATGTTATTAGCATAA
>OOFC01042162.1:0-36037 GCA_900323345.1 Pseudochromis fuscus | reverse complement strand
CATCTCCATCTTTCAGTCTCACTGGGTACTCTAAGAGGAGCACAGCTGATTTGTCCAAATAAAACACAGCGTCCTGGGCCACACATGTCGTGTTGAAGATCAAACGGCTGCATCGTGGTCACAGTCCCGCCCAGAGTTACAATGTAACACCAGGACAGTCCGAGTATCTTTAATACTGTCTACACTGGCAGCAGGAGATCTCACTAAGCACCAAAGTCAACAGATCTGGATGCATGTGTGTTTGTGTTTCTGACGCAGCATATGTGTGTGTGCTGTGTGCATACATGTGTTTCCAGCATGCATCCTCACAGGCCTTCTGCGGCGACGCCAGCAGTGCACAGGACTTAATGAAAAACAAACATATTCAGTACGAGCCATAAGAACCCACAACATTTACCCTGATTAAATAAACATGAGGAGCAGATACAGCCTGTCAGCCTGGCTTTTTTCATGTTAATCACTGAGTAAGCAGAGCAGCAGAGTGGCCCTTTAATGGGCGCAGGGAGATGTGTTTGTGCGGCTGTGTTACTGAATCAGAGCCGACTTCTTTTTGCTGCTGCTGTTTTTTTTTTGTGAGGAATATTTTAGACATAGACTTCAGCTGACAGGTCATCTGTTGTGTTTAGATGAATATGAATAAACTGATTCAGTGTAAAGCAAAGAAAAAAAGAAAAGCAACGTGCACACGAGCCGTGTGGTGACAACCTGAATAAGCAAAGCATACTGTGAAAGAGGATGAAGTGCAGGCTGCACTGATCAAATGAGAACAAACAACATGGAAGAAAATAATGTGCTGAAAACAATCCCGGGCCGAGCGGCATTGGATGGATTTCACCCTTTGAAGCTGCCCTTGTTGGCTTAAATAATTACACCTAATTGCTGACAGATGTAAAGGCAAATGAGCCATTTGCTTAAACAGGCAGAGGGACGGCCTGCAGTGCCTGCACCGGGTCAGGCCTTTTACTGGATTCTGCCAGTCACCATTACTGGAGGAAATTCACTCTCTGCAAAACAGGCCAATTTGTTTACTGGTCGACACTGACGACTCACTCACTGTAAAAAATAAACTGTGTAGAATCAGGAGACAGTCATGGTAAACAGAGTACATTTATATAGAGCTTTCATGACCTTAGCTAGGTCCCAAAGTGCTTTACAAGGCAACTCATTCACCCACTCACACACCAATGGCTACCATGCCAACAATGCTAGCCATTAATGGGAGCAACTCAGGGTTCTTGCCCAAGGACACTTCGACATGTGAACAGGAGGAGCCGGGAATTGAACCCACTACCTTACCATTCCCAGGCGACCCGCTCTACCACCGGAGCCACCCATATTTTTCAGTCATGATCTGCAACACGATCTGCTCTCATACAGGAAGATTCAAAGCTAACAGCTGACATCTACACTGTCAGATGCTTCTTACAAGAGAAAGGATGATCCAAGGTCATCTCAACACCATTACTGAGAACAATCAAGGACTTTTTAGAGCTCATTGGGTCTGTGTGGAGTTCCCCTGTCCTCCCTGTGCCTCTGTGGCTTTTCTCTGGCTGCCTCCCACAGTCCACACACATGTTAGGTTCACTGGTTGAGTCTGGACTGGCCGTAGCTTTGAGCTGGACTGACTGGTTTCAGTCTCTGTGTGATGGACTGTGATCCGTCCCCCGCTGCCTGACCACTGCCACCCTGCACTACATGGATATAGATGAAAGGATGATTGTGCTCCAGACAAACCAGCAGCCACCAGCACCAATCACAATGTAAAAAATAATCATCATTTTCATAACACAACCATTGACAAAAATAACTTCAAAATCTGCCACAAGAAATCTGGAGCTGCCACAAACATTTACATTAAATTCTACTGAATAGAGACAGAAACGACCACTTACTTTTCATTTAACTAAACCTTGGATTTATTTGTTGTATTGATCTATTTTATATATTCAGGCCTGTGAAATCCTCCGTCCTCGCTGCCTGCTGACTTCATGCAGCTGTGCAGAGAACCTGAAGGCAGGAAGCACAGCTGCCAATACTTTAGGAGGATCTTCATACAGGGGAAATATCCCACACTATTAAATGTGCCTAAAGCTACAATGAGCAACAAGCACAGTGTAATTCTCCTCGGACACTTGCGAAGCCATTTTTATTTGAGTAGCGGGCTGAGAAAACACGCTGAGACCTAAATGATGCTGCTGTGCGTCCTGAAACACTGCGGCCACTGCCTCACAGATATATGTTGAGCTGCATTAAATATTACCATCTACAAAGTGAGTAAACGTGCCTGAGGTGAGAGTGTGGCCACAGACACAGCTCCATCAGGCACCTATAGCTAATCCCATTTCTTACTAATGCACTCGAGCACACACAGATCAGCTGGCAGCGCTGGGAAAACAAACAAGTGCCTGATGTCTGACGCCTCACCAGTGGAAGCATATGTACCAGCATAAAAAACCCAACACAACCACTTCCAACTCCAGTCTCACATGTTGGAGAAAAGAGGCTGGTGTGCCAAGTCTGCAACCAGATTTAGCAGAGAGTCAGCAGCACTGGCATCCTCACAGGGCTAACAACACACACACACACACACTGCTGCTGGTTTTCAACCGACTGTAAACTGACAGGCTGGACACATGGTGACAGATCTGTGCACAGGCTGAACCTGAGAGAAGTGAAGCCTCCAGTAAAAGCTCCTCACTGATGATCTGAGGAGCTGCTCCTGGGAAACAAACATCATCCATAAAGTGAGGGCAGCATCGAGCGTCACCTGTGGTGCAGCTGACAGCGGGGCTGGGATGTGATGTGTGTTTCCACACAAGGGGATGTTGGTTCAATTCAAAGTAAATAATGTTTAGATGAACACTTCATAGCAAGGTCATTCTCATATGCAAACTTGTTCATTTGTTCATCCAGGCTGCTACTTTTGAACATTTGACATTATTTATCTTTTTATTTTTTATTTGATGTTGACTCACCTGTTGGGTTATTATTTTTATTTTATTTTTATTTTGACTTGACAGAGTTTTATGCTGTTTATTGTTATTATTTAATTCTATTATTATTTTTTTATTTTTTTATCTTGACAGATAGAAAGCTTTATCTTTAAGCCCATTAGGAGAAATTCAAATGCTCGGCAGCAAATACATTAATAAAGATGTTAAATCACACATACATAAATGAATTAGCAAATGTAATGATAATAAAATAAGAACTAATATAATGACTAAAAATAACTGAAATAATGACTTGCTTATTTGTTGTTTATATTGTAATATTATTATTATTTCCTTTATAAAAAAAAAATAAATAAATAAAAAAAAAATGTACATAATCTATTCACTTTGCAGCTGTAGTTCTGTTAAATTCCCAGTCGTGGAACAAGGATTATCTAATCTGATCTAATCTGATCTGATCTAATCTAATCTGATCTGATTTTAACCTCTACAGACTGTCTGCATCGTCGTCATCACTGTGACGTCACCCACTGGTTTGTGGACTCGCATATTGAAGCTAAGAGTTTAGTATGTGAACGTGGCCATGTTGGTTTGTTGGAGCCAGAAGTGAGGCGGGTCTGACCCTTGAACCCTGAGGACACTGTCCTATGTGACACTGGAGTTCACTGGTGAATGAGCCTCCAAACCAGCTGTAAATCACTGGAGCTGTCAATCATACTAACCCCGCCCCTAACTCCTCCCACCAGATCTCTGAGAAGAAGAGTTGACTTTATCTGAAGACATCAGACTTGTGGAGAAATGTACTGACTGAATATTTCAGGTTGAAAATGAGGATTTTTGAATTGAAGTCAGTTGGAGCCAGAGTTTTTTGGAGCAGCATCTAGTGGCCAATAGTGGTATTGCACTTTTTTTTGCACTTCTCCATTGGTTTCATTGTTGAGCCTGGTGGTTACCTCCATTTTTAAAAAGCTCTGTGTTGCAGGGGGTCAGGGCAGAGAAGTGTTAACCCCAGTTTTGCCTGCTCACAACAACAGACAAGCAGCAGCAATGTTGTGTTTTGTTTTTCCTCTCAGTCTTCATTCAGTTTTCCTGCTGGAGGTTTTTGGATCCCTGTGCACAAAAAAAAAACACTGCAGGCATCTCTCAGGGCTGAAACAAGCATCCAAACTATCTGCATTATTTTGCACAGATGGTGGAGAACAAACAACAAACAAGTGCTGTGTTCAGCCTCCATCAAGGAAACTAAGGATGATTAAGTAGGATTAAAACATTAATAACAGGCTGAAAAAGCATTTCTTATTCCATTTGTACATTACTATTGAGGGAATAATTATTTTCATTGTATCATTAGAAACGAATAAAAACAACACACACTGTGGTATTTGAAACAGACTGATGACTGCACTGGTTCAGACTTAATGCACCACTCAAACAATGTGTTTAGCAACTGAATGACTGTGTCTGCTTAATTGAAAGGTGATTAAAACTAAACAAACCAGAACTAAACTGAAAGAAGAGCCACACGGAGCAGAACAGTGTCTCAGAAACAACCACTTCATCACAGGATCCATCAATAACACAACACCGATACTCATACAAGCTGTATATTGATACTAAACATCAGTTGTTTCATGAAGAGTGAATAAAAAGTGCAGCTCTTCCCTCTGTCCTCTCAGACGTTTACCAAGCCCATTTGTTGTCCATTGTTGTTTTAAAAATGTTTTGTGTGCGATGGAGCCAGAACAACAAGCACAGAAGGAGAAACAGGCCTCTCCTGGGGTTTGGGGAGAAGGGAAACAGAAATGCTTGATTTCACTCAAGCTGTGTCTTTGTAGCAACAGCTCCCACTCCCTCTTATTTCTCTCTTTCCCCTCCACCTCCATGATTCACAGCAGAAAATTGACTCAGGGAGGGAGTGGATAGTGGGTGATGCTGAAGCCTTCCTGTCCTGTGTGTGTTTCTTTCCTGTTCGCTGCCAAAAAGCAGACTGCTGTCAGGCACCGAAACGCTGGTTTTCAGACCGAGAAACTTGCAGCAATTGGTTTAATTTGCTCCTTTTTTCTCCACTAGACCGGTGCTCAGTTAATAGCCTCTGAACAAAGACGGCCCCCTTCACGGGCTCAGAGTGGTTGCTCGCAGGATGGCACAATAGGCTCCAGTCTGTAACAGTCACATCTTCGTGCTCAGGCCACCAAGCAGGAGGCGATTAACTCTCCTCATATTATCACACCTTTTGTTGCATTGAAAGCAGGACTTTAATGTGCACAGAGGTGTTATTGAAAACGTAGCATGCAGCCACCGTGAGAGTCAGCGTACAGGAAACAGAGATGTGTTCACCCCCCTGGCTTCGCCTTCCCTGCTATCATTCCTCAGCTCTCCAGACCAATGATGTGATGTTTCTTTTGGGACACTGTGGCTTCAGACAGAATGGTGCAGGTTGCTTAGCAACTGGGTACAGAAAGAAGATCATTAAATTGCACTGATGCTCACTCAGTCCTTCGTTATGTATCTGAGAACTTGTTGCCCCAATCCACAGTGACTACCAGTCTTCCCCACAGGAGCATGAGTGTCTCAAAGAGCAGCCAAAGATAATACTGATGGCATCCACGTTACCTCAGGTCATTAAAATACCTGCAGCAACAACAAGAATAAATGAGTGGCTGTGGATCTGAGGGAATGACGGGACTCAGACAGGAGATGGCAGTTGGAGTTTTTATAATTTCTCAAGTAAAAGTTTTATAATTTTACATAAAATGTATATTTTTGCTGAAAGTGAGTGTAGAAAATATCACTAGCATTTATCTTTTTGAGTATTTATACTGCAAATCAAGACAAAAATGAAGCCATGTACTGACTGATGCTGTCAGTATCCAAAATGCTAATACTGTGCTCTACACTCATTGTTTCAGAGCCTCGGGGTCATGTGAGGAGAGGCCCTCCCCTCACACACAGATCTAGCTTGTTTCCTCTGGGGATGACAGAACATGGTTCTCTGTGGTTCCTTCCATAAGGAAACTACCTTGCACAAGCCGAGTCCCCTCATCTCAGTCAACATTAGGCTGAATCAATGAAGCGCGCTGTGGTTGTGCATGCAGAGCTTCTTGCCTGTATAGCGAGCGAGCAGCGGCTGCTGCTCACTAGAGAGCCGACACCTGCACTATTTATAGCCCATGGACATTAAAGCTAACAGTGTAACCAGAGGCTGCAGACTTGCCCCTTCACTGGTAATTAGAAACCCACTGAAAGCTCACCATCTCCACCATGGAGGAGTCAGACAGCGCCAGAGCAGACACACTGAGCAGGAGCCAAAACACACTGCACCTCCTCAGCTGGTGTAACCTTACAGGTCTGCTCTGCTGCTTCAGGACCAGGGAGCAGAGATCCAGACACTTTTTGGATTTGGAGCCTTTGCTATGTTGTAGTATACTGAGGCTCTCACTGTGAGCCACGTGTGAGGAGGAAGCCTTGTTGAGGTGTTGGTAACAATTAGCTCCACTTGAAATAAACAGAGTGACTGCTCAGGATGCAGTGGACAGTACAATGTAACTTCAGACCACACAGTTTTTCACCAGCAGCGCTAAGAATGAATGATGGTCGATGATGTCACAGTGAGGGTTAAGGACTTGACTGTTTTGCCTTCTGATACCTGCCATCAATAAATTATTTTTATTTTTATATTAAGAGTAACAAAACCATCCTACTCTCTGAAATGATATGTACAGTTTTTAACACCAATTGATTCTGATATTATTCTAAAATGTTCATTAAAGACACAAACACCTGATCACATGGTATTTATTAATGCAGTGTACCTCTGAGTTATCTGCAGTGAGACTACACAGGCCTGAGCTCGTGTTGAATTGCATGAAATGAGCTGAATGGAGGTGCAGACTGGCTGACAGGATTATAAGGTTTCTGTACTGAATGAGGATAATGCGATTGGAAAATGAGACATGGGAAAGGATCAGGTTTGTCTTCTCGGGGTGAATGGGATAAGAGGCATGGCGCTGGCTTGGTGGTGACACACCAGCATGTGTGCTGTGAGCAGGAGGTCAGTTGATTACACACAGCTTTCATGCCATCAGTGCATTAGACGGCTGAGTTGAAGCCGAGGGACAGAAATGACCAGTGAAGTAAAAACCTTCAGAAAAACAGAGAGTTGTGTGTTCAACTGTTTCTGTGGGTGAAGGACGTTTTACACCATGTACCACTTCAATCTCCACTGAGGTCATGCATCAAGATGTGAAGGTAAATACACCATGGACCTGTTAACATTATTAGTGAGGTCCTGTAGAATACACACACACTGAGTTTTGCTGGAAGTTCAGTTTTTTAATTGATTCCCTCAATTAACCCTGAACAGCGACTTTAATTAAATTCTATTCTGGACTGGCTGTGGTCAGGTATTTTAGCTTTTTCTGCTGCACTCATTATGCCTCATGTTTCCTTTATGAACTCTATTAAATATAATCCTGCAACAAATCACAAATCAGACTGTATGCACAGTCCCACACTGACTCGTTCTCACTCAAGCACAGTTCACAATCTAATTAAATTCAAATCCACTCATTTGAACTCACTCTGATAGTATAATACATTGAGACTGTCACTGATGTTTTCTTCTCTTTGCACCTAAGGTGTAATGAAAATAATGGTTTCTCTTAGCACCTGTCTGACTGGGAGCCAGATGTAGCAGGAGCAGCTGAAGCTGTGGAGGTACCGAGGGACACACCAACAGGCAATTCAAACATTTATTGCACACATCTGGTGATCCAAGACTGATAATAATACCCTTCATCCTTTGTGCTGAGAGCGCACCAGAGTCATTACGAGCGTGCACGTCAGTGTGCAGCTCAACTGAAGTGCCTTCATTTCCACTTTAACTGACAAGCTCCTCGATTTATGAGCGCATAACAAAGTGTTTGTCCAACAGTGTCACAGAAAAAGCTGAGTTTATTGGCCACTCGTGGTATTTTCTAAACATCCCACTCTTGAGAGCAACACAGGCATCTGTGAAGCGATCATTACGGCCTCATCCGGACTGAAACCTCGGCTTTGTTCTGCTTTAACACAAAGGTTAGTTGAAGAGCCTCGATTTCAAAAGGAAAACTTAAACTGGGAAAAGAATGGCAAGCGTTTGATTTCCACTGAAATGCATTACTAACCATTAGTCTGACCTTATTGATCTCCTCTCATTAGCAGATGCTCTGAGCTGCATTATAAACAGCTTCCTCTGCCAGAAACAAAGACCTTTGTTTGCACATGGGGATCAACCTATATTAACAGACTTATTTTCAAGCTATTATCATCAATATTTCCATACACATCATTATGTGTTGGTGTAGCACTTAGCATGCTACAGCCACCAGCTGTCCATCAGCAGACCAGCAGCAGGAGTGTGAATCATGTCACAGCACAAAGACAAACCTGTGGCACCATGAAGAAGGCTGCACTGCACCAACATATTTCTGCATGTTAGTTCATTTCTCATTATGGAGGCACGTGGGGATTTCAATCAACTTGTAGAGAAATTAAGCAGGCCATACAGAGTACATTAACACCACTGCTATATAATTATGATTGCATTTCCAAAGAAAAACAACCTTACTTTATGGATTTCAATTAAGCAAAATCAATAAGCAAGTCAAAGTGTAAAATGTAATTTCTAAATGTACAAATATAATCATCTGCTACATTGTATTCTTTCTAACGTGCTCCACACTGATGCATATGGAGCAGGACTTTGTGACGTCGTGAACATGGAGTCTCTGCTGTTTACTTCTGAACAGTTGATGCTAACACAGGAGACAGAAACCAGGCTGCGGGATGGGCAGCGTTTTATTTTGTGGGATGAAGTAGTTTCTCTTCTCAGTGCTGGTGTTGTCAGTCCTGCCTGAAAAACAGAGGCTGTCATATGGCAGCCTGTGCAACTGTGTGTCTGCAAACATGCTGACGGTTGATGGAAACTCATCGTCCTACTTTAGATTTGATTTTATTTTATTTTATGAACATGCTTGGACAGTGTGTGATGTATATTCAGTTGCATTCATTAAATCAAGACACTATAGTCTGAGTCTGTTATTTTGAACCCTCACCCCCTAAAGTAACTAAAGGAAGGGTTTCTGTCCACTTAAATGGTAGTAGTGGGCTTTTATTTTGAAATGATTAAAGGAAGCGTTACCAGTGGAATGCTGTGACTATTGTTTGATCTGAAAATGAAATGAAACTTTGTATTGAAATATGAGTTCAAATGTATCCAAACAAATTACAGTTTACCTTTGTGCCCTTCAAGCTGTAGTTCAGGTAAATAAATCTTACTCACAGTATTTAGTCAGATCACACTGTGAAGACACCAACATATCTGCCACACATCTCTGCAGAGGGTAACATCTGCTGTCTGCTTGGTTACTTCTCAATAATAACACAACAAAGTGATCTGAGGGGATTTTAAAGAGCTGAGTGCTGTTAGAAAACCTGCTTTCAGAGCCTCTTAGCTCTGTGAGGCTCACACTGTTACACCAGTCACACATACAACTCAGCAACAATACACTGTCTGTTCTGGCTTTCTTTTAAAAAGAGTAACATGAAGACATCTGAAGCACAGTTTGTAAAGTTGATTTCTTACAGTGTGTATAAGCTGAGGCCGACAGAAGTGAGGAATAAATAAGCAGCAGTGCTGTGTGTGCCAGTCAAAGTGAATGGCATGGAAATCCATTTCAGGCCACTGAGAACTAATTAGTTCGCAGCAGAGGAAAGGAAACAGAGGGAGGCTCTTCTGTGGGCTAACAAGACAATTTTCAACCTTCAACTTTCTCCCTCTCCATATGATGAATGGGTCTGAAATCTACAGCCCTCACACAGACCATCTGTCTGCTTTCACACCTTCCTCACACAGTCCAACAGCAGACAGACCAGCGAGCCTGTTCACTGATCAGCTGCTCCCAAAACACAGGTAGACACACAGCTGCAACAGTTTTTAATGAATGTTGAGGAAGTTTGATATTTCATGTCCTCAGGATTGGCTCAATAATTAAAGTTGGTCGTCAGCTACAGACTATGAACCTGAAACCTGTTCAGAAACAGAAAACACCAGTGATGGTGACTGCTACTGTACGTCTACAACTCCAACATTTCTCAGCAAAATTCAAAACAATAACACAACATGAAAATAATAAACAGGAGGTGTGAGTCAAGGTTCAGTGTGAACTTCACCACCATCACAGCCAGCAGGATGGAGATGAACATGCTGTAAGTGACTCCCGAGGATACCTCCGAGCCAACAGGAGAGAACATGTCTTAAAATATCGATGAGTTTGATCTGTAGGTGGAGGCAGCAGAGCAGATCTTCCTGCTGAGGGCATGTTTCTGTATCACTGCTGGAGTCTGAAAAAACACTGCTCTGACAAAATGCTCACTGCTGGACTCAACTTCAGTTTTTAATTCAGAGAGCGTCCATTAGTGCAACATCATCTGCATTTGGCTTCATGACAAGAAAACAACCTGTGAAGGATCCAAACATAACAACGGATGGATTCCTGCAACCAATCATCTCTGACTGAGGAGTAACAGTTGTTGTTGCTGCGCTCTCGGCTCTCCCAGTTGAAAACAGTTTGACTGTTAACACTGCTGAGCTGTCAGCGTCACTACTCTCTCATCAGCCAATCAGAATGAGGAAGAGGGTGGGGCTTACCATGTGACCACTGCCAGCAGAGAAGAGGAAAACAGAAGCAGCTGAAGGAAAGCTGACAGTGAGTTTGTTATGTAGAGAACATGAGACTGAGACCAGAGCTGTCAATCAAACTAACCCCGCCCCTAACTCCTCCCCTTCTCTCAGTCTAATATCTCCTGAGTGATAAATGATTTTCAGATGGACCACCCGATCACTGAGAGGAGGAGTTAACTTTATCTAATGACATGAGTGTTTTGGAGCCAGCATCTAGTGGCCGTTGGGAGTGTTGCACTTTTGTTCCCCATTGGCTTCACTTTGGAGACCTGGTTGCTATGTCCATCTCTTAATTTAATCTAAAACACTGTGCTCACAACAAGGATTTACACTCAATGAAGGTCCTAGGACCCCTCACCTATCACCATACACACCAGTGAGCAGTGACTGCTAACACGTCTCTGGGGGTCATCGTGGAAACCTCCCTTCAACGGTGTTTCACCTACTTACTTACGAGACCTCCAGGACGGTAGGCAGTGAACTCTAGCGTCCCAGAGTCACCCCCCAGTGCTAGTTCACACTGCACCAGCCAAACACTGAGACTACACAAACCAACTCACCAAACTTTACTATTACTAACTCACCACAGACAAAAGCTCACCCTAGACAAACTATACAATGCTAGTGCTAACTGCTAGTACTAACTGCTAGTGCTAGCTACTAGTGTAATTATTATTATTATTATTATTTTATTATTATTACTTTTGCTAATTTATTTATGTATGTGTGATTTAACTATCTATCTAGTGCTAACTGCTAATGCTAACTGCTAAGATACTGCATAGAACAAGCTCACCACACAGAAGACTAAACAAGCAACCTTAACCCAACATGTTAGTGCTAATTGCTAGTTGCTAATGCTATCTAATACATCTAAAATGCTAGTGCTACTTGCTAAGTGCTAAGATACTTTGATACTGCAGCAGCTTTTAGCTAATGCTAAACACCACTGTGCAGTGTTTGACCCTAGGCCTAGGTACAGTCATACATACAGTCTGCAGGAGGCGAGGGAGAGCATCAGGACTAGAAGTGTTTACAGTGCAAGTAAAGCTGCCTGTGGACACCGGTCCTAACACTTAATCACACAATTAGCAGCTCAGTGTTGTATAAATTAAACTCAATTGATTAGCATCAAGTGTTTCAAAATAGTTCAACAGCTTCTATCCAGTCACCGGCTGTTCACTACAACTTGTAAGTATCAGAAAATGACATCATGGTCAGTGCTGCCTCCTCCTCTCTGTCCACTCCCACTCTCCCTAAATGACCTCTGATGAATGTTGCTTCCCGAGGAGGCAGACAGAGTTAAATTCATGTGAGTTTCCATCATTAAATTACTACACGATGTCTAATTGTAACATTTATTACTGCACTTGCTTCCTCTTGTTGTCATTATTAGACAAGATTAAAGTGAAAAACCTCATCAGCCTGATTTATTTGGCTGAAACAGTCCTCACCTCCCTGGCTGAGTATCAGCCCTCACCTGTCACTGGATAGTTTTGTGTGGTTGTATTTGTCAGATTAATCTCATCCTGAATTCACTTCATTTGCAGAGAAGTCAGGTAAAACCACTCAGTGATATAAAGCTCTCATCACCTTGAAACCTCACAATCTAACATGTTGGACATCATGTGTATAAAACCAACAAGATGAGATGTGCTTTTACACAAAGTTAATGTGCCACTTGTGAGTCCCATCACAGTGGACGTGTGTTTCTACATCATTAAAGACTCATGTTAGGATTCAGGATCCTAGTAGACACAGTAATGTCTCTGTTGACAAATGTTCACCAATAACTGATGAAATTTTGAGGTGAAAAACAAACAATGTTTTTGATATCTCTGCTGGAGGTGAACTCTGGGCCACATTTGCTGTCAAATTATCAAGTATTTAAAAGGCTGGTTTTTAAAAACAAGTCATGATCATCCTGTCAGATTCATCTCGTTGTAGCATATTCAAATGTAGCAGCTGAATCCTTTTGAAGCTGCACATACTGACTACTTTGTGCATCCTGATGCCCCTGTTACATTATTAATACCCATAATGGAGGAAGGATGGGACATGAAGTTCTGTTTTGGAGTAAAGCCACAGCAGCAGCAGACTGTTTGCTCACTGCCCTCTTTCTGGCTCATTTAGGAAGGCCTACGTGTGACAATGCCTTAAGCCTAAAAGCAAGATAAGGAGCTTATCCACCAAATGATACCTAATACAAGCACGATGGAGGTTGTGGGGGTTTGTTATTAAAAGTGGTTTGAGGGCTACAGGCCAACTGGAGTGCACATATGGTTAAATCAAATGCACAAGAATCCTGCAGACAAACCTCCTGAACACTGTGTCACTTTAAATATTACTTCTTACAACAAGCGCTGCAGCATCAGTCTGTTGTGCCCCAGTGTTTAGTCCTGCACGTGGTATAAAACACACACACACTGCGCCTCACAGATCTGTGTTAATGCTCTGTCAGCCCACCCACTCTCACTTAACAACAGAAGTTATGTCAACAGAAATAAATCACTGAGGCACTGCTAAGGTTAGCAGATGTGAACATTAGTTAACAGTCTGTATAATTATGTTATCTCAGCCAGCAATTGTGCTGCGGTCCCTGGGGACAGTGTTCAGGCTTTTTTCCTTCATCATCACAATCTCACAGAATGCAATTACCACAGCACGAGATGTAGCCTGCTGAATATTGACGAACAGATTGACATGTCATCTTTCTTGGAGAATAGAAATATATGCCACAATTAAGTGTTTAATCCATTACACAGCACTTAGCCTTCATTAAAACAGAAGCACAAGTCTCAGTGGTGTTTGAAGGAGCGATGCCGAGCCACAGTTCAAAACCTTGACAGAGAAGCATCTGTGTTCAGCCTGGGAATTAATACTCCCAGACAACAGGTACAGAAAAGTTACTTTTTAATTAGGCTGGTAATGAAATTACAGACCAGGGAAATATCTTCGAGCCACTCCCCGGCTTCTCTCTTAGCCACTACACTGTTCCTGCCATTAATTAGTCAAATCAATTACTTTGACAGGTTTTGCAGAGTCAGGAGTGTGTATTATATTTCTATGTGCACAGAGTGCAGACACAGCCCGGGAGGAGATCCAGAAACACAAGCAGGAGACACGCTGAGCGGAGGAGAAGAAAAGACAGAGAAGAACAAAGAGAGACGACAGTACTGCTAAGCTCACAGTGTAATCCCCTTTTCTCTCATGGTTATTTAGTGTGAAGCTTATTATGATGTCACCACAATATGAACTAGTGCCTTTAACTTTATATGATGCAGTTCAGCTTGTGTCCCACAGACCTCCACAGTGATGGAGCTGCATGGTAACTGGTACTGTGACGGTCAGGAGAGGTAACACTGAGTTTATTTCATGTCCACTCACCTACACCCAAATACTTTATATGCACATTTAAAATGACCCAGATTATTTGATGTATCATTTATTTACTCTTATGTCAACAGATTTTTACAGTGTTGGGTTAAAACCATGCCTGTCTGTTGCCTCTATCATTGTTTCTTTATTTTCTTGTATGTAGATGATTAAAAACACAAGGCTGAGTGAAGGGGGAGTTTACATCCTGTGGCCCCGCCCATCAGGCCGTACTGTGAACTGTGATGTGAGTCTCCTTCATTTTCTTTTTGTATTATTTTGTCTTACATTTCATTTGGTTTGTCCAAGTCTCCCATGTGTCATGATGGTAGGTCAGTCTGTTCTCTTCACATCTGGTTTTCAGCAGCATACTTTTATTTTTTTGACTTTTTTGTAGGTGCTGCTGTTAAGTTCTTGGTTCATAGTGCTGCAGTAATATTCATTAAAAAAAACAAACATATTTTTCTACTAAACATCTTGTTGTTAAATAGCTGTATAAACACATGGTTTTCACAGGGTACAGGGAGGAAGAGGGGCTTCAATGAATTCACATTCACTGAACATTTATTTACTTTATTTTTACACTACCGTATTTTCCAGACTATTGAGCGCTCCTGTCTATAAGCCGCTATTGAATTTATTCAAACAGTTTCGTGTGGTCCAGTCTGACCGGGTCTGATGTGACGAGGCTAAATGTATCAGCAGCACGGAGCTTGCTAGCTTGTAAAAAGCTAACAAGGTTCATGAGCCACACCGGTGTTTAAACTGCAGGGTTCAAAGTCGGAAAAAAGTAACAGCTTATAGTCTGGAAAATACGATAATTATTTTCATTTCTTTGCAATTATGTATATATGTAAATATGTATGTATATGGCTGATTAATTAATTGTTAATGGCGCGGTAGTGGAGAAAGGGGTAGGAAAAAAATAAGTTTATGCTTCATCCTCCTTTTCGAACATGTGACAGTTAAAACCATTTGCGTTGTTTTTGACAGTTTCTTTTGTTTGTTTGTTTTTGTTTTCTTTCTTTCTTTAATTTTTTAATTTATTTATTTTTTCATTAATTTCTTTAATTTTTTTCTTTCTTTGTTTGTTTCTTTTGTTTTTATCACACATGTTCGAAATAAAGCATTCATTCATTCATTCATTCATTCATCTCATTGTCGTACAGTGTGATCCCTGCCAGTCATGCTGTGGAAGAAATAACATTGAATAACTGTGTCCAAGCTCCTGTGCAGCATCACCAAACACACGGTGATTAAAACAAAGAATCCACTGACTAAACAGCAGCAGAAATAAAAACTAAACAGTAACAGTCACTTATCTTCAGTGGCCTCTTATGGGCTCGATCTTTATCTCGAGTACACCGCAGAGTATTACTGAGGGGGGGGTAACTACTGAAAGTGCTGCATGCACTAGCCATAACCCTCCCTCTGGCCCGACCATGCATGCCTGGCTGCTTGATTTAGCTCAGAGCACTAATGTTCATGGGACTGCGCTCTCAGGATAAAGCGAGCTGAGCAGCGCCAGGGAAACGACAGCTTTTACAGCTTGTAAGGAACTGCTGCAAAATGCACTACAGGCCTGACACACAGTACACTGGCAGGAAATATGGGCTGTGCCACTTTTTACGACCAATATCCTGTGGGTTATGCCTCTGCGTCTGCGAGGAGCAGAATCTGAGACGTTTTAAGGAGCTGTCACTCTGTCGCGTTTGCACATCCCTGGTTGCCCTGCAGCACTGCTCTCTCTTTGTGGCAGGGGCGTCCCCGGGGACGACGGGCTGCACGACCAAAATGTGGCAGGGCTCGGTGACCTCCATGACAGTCCGCCCTGCCCCCTCCGCTTGTCTGTCAAGCTTCTCTCAGGTCGCCACTAAACACAGATGACAGCTTTCAGCACCAGTGAGAGGCTGCAGGAGCTGTGATGTGTCAGCCCGGGATAAACTCGCCTCCACTACAGTTAGAGGTTATCAAATTATCAAAGCGGTTGCATGCAGCTGATGATGTCAGTGCCTTGTGTGAGCAAAAAATACATCAACCAGCAGAGACAGCACTCCACTGCAGTGACACCCTGTCTGGGTGAAATCTGTGCCACCTGTCACCTGTCACACAGCCGTCACACACACAGCATCCAGACACAGACAGAGGGTGCAGTCTGAAAGTATGTGAGAGGATATGGAGAGAAGATACAGGAAGGAGGGATAAGTGGCTGCTAAAAGACGGGAAGATGGAGAGCAGCAGCAGAAGTAAGTGATTATCACTACACTACTGCAATTACACAAAAGCTCCCCAGTGTGGAAGTGAGCAAGGGACGTTTCCTTCTGCCTCACAAAGCAGCCCTTTAAAAACCAGAGATAAGAGTAAGAAATGAAGTGGATGAGATAAGTGGAAAACACTGTACACCAACTATTTTATTTTGCACTTCAGCTCCTCAGCTTTAGAAAAAGGATGAATGATGTTTGTAGAAAGAAAAACGTGAAGCAACAGCAGAGTAAGATGATTTCTGTGTGAATAAGCAGAGAGGGACAGACAATGTGTGTGAGCAGCGTTCAGCAGATACTTGACATTTCATCTGAATTAAAACAACAACAACAACAGCACTACAGTAATGAGATCAGGTGAAGTGCCCTGCATCTCTCTGTTACCACGACTGCCAGACAAGTGCTTCTGCTCATTTTGTCTGAGCTAGTCGTTGAGTCTGCCGTGTCATATTTTCTGTCAGTCAACAGTGTCAACAAAACAATGGTCAGGGGAGCAGGACAGCTTCAGAGGAAAACTTTGCTTTTGAGAGAAAAACGACATGAACCTTCACTTCACTTCCAGCTCTGACAGAGACGAGCTGCTGGACTCTGGGGAGAAAAATATATAGACAGTGAATGACAGTTTTACAAGCAGAGATAAAAACAACAAGTTTGTCTTTCCCAACACAGCCAAGCTGCTGCTGACACCGAGCCATCGAGTCATCTCTGACAAGACTCCACACGGCTTCAAACACAACTCCAATGTTTTTTAATTAAATCAAAATGAGCCAAGTCCTACGAAAGGATTTTCTCACTTTTACCTCAAAGCCAGTACCCGCTGCAGTGGGTGAGTCAGTCACTGTTTGCTGTGGTTACAGGTGCAGCACAACACACCCAACTACAGACGCACAACCAAAGCTTGTAGCAGTGTTTGCTAGAAGGCTTGCAGGTGCACGGCATGACCTCAGCACTCGTTACATCATTTTATGCTAGAACAACAAAGAAGGATTGAGAGATAGAAATCATATGAAGCAGGTTAGTTGTGTTAGAGAATCCATCAGAAAAGTCTGGATCAGCTGATACCTCATGGTGGAGACAAGTGTGCACAGAGAAATGTAGCAGTGGTGAGGAGACACACAACAGTCAGCTGGTCTTAAGGCTGTGGTTTTATTCACCATAGATCAACCTGCTGATCAGGGTTTCCTTTAATTACACAGAGTCTGGCAACTATTTCATATCAGACTAAAAATGGTTTTACACAAAATCTGTAATGTGGAGTTTTGCACGTACAGTGTTTGCACCGTTACTACGCACACACACACGCACGCACACACATACACACACACACACACACACACACACACAAACCAGCTGCAGAAGTCATCATAGATCTTTTCCTCAGGTTGATTGGACTACAGCTGGTGTCCATGTCTTGACCTTTGTCAGAAATTCAGAATTGATGAAGTTACTGTCATGTTTGGGCGTCTGTGGCTCAGCTGGTAGAGCAGGTCGTCCACAAACTGTAAGGTCGGTGGTTTGATCCCCGGGTGTCCGCATGTGGAAGTGTCACAGGACACACTGAACCCAATGTTAGCGAGCACCTTGCATGGTAGCTCTGTTTGCATTGGTGTACTGCACAGATGAAAAGCACCTTGACACCAAAGGTGAAAAGGTGGAGTCCTTTAACAACGTAAGACAAACAACAAGTTTACAATGAATTAATTTTACAATTGAAAAGCTTAAAGCAGGGAAGGTCTGATATTTGTGCTGGTAACCAACTAACTGACCAACTGATCATGTATGTGATCACCTGGCTGAAGAAAACCAGGAGCTATCACTGCAGTGGCAGAACACAACACTCATTAGTGACTAGCACAGAGGATGTGTGTTGTGTGTTGTGCATGCAGCCGTGCAGACGTTCTCTGCCGTGGTATTGCAGACAGATGAATGATGGACCCTTTTAAGCAGCACACACACAGACAGTACAAGGCTGCTGTGTGAAGATCAAAGCAAGTGAAAGGACTATGAAGGCAGAGAACACTGGAGAGGAGACAAATGTGTTGTAGGAGGTTCTGGGAACACAAAACACTTGAAAACCAAGTCGCTCAAAGTGTTTCATGGAGTAAAAAGGAAGAAGAAACATTGTCCCCGTATGTCAGACATAACAGGATGCACACTGGTAGGTGGAAACACACACACACACGCACGCACGCGCACACACACACACACACACACACACACACACACACACACAAACACACACATACACACACACACACACACACATGCACGCACACACTCCCTGTCATCTCTGTCCCGGGCTGAGCTTTGTGCAGTTTTGCAGAGTCTGGCACATTGAGTTCCCTATCCACTAGTGCAGGTTTGAGAGTACACAGCTGTACTGCACAGCCAGGGTGAGTGAAACAATGGGTCTGACACACACACGCACACACACACACACACACACACACACAGACAGAGAGACAGAGAGACAGTCTGTTTAAATCACATTCAGGGATGGTCAAGGGCACTTGACCAGTTAAACACAAACACAGTTTGGATGGACTCACTTCCCTGAAGAGTTCCTGTATCAGATGTGTCTCAGCAGGTGGATCAACTCTTTGATAAACTCTCCAAATGAATCTCGTCCTTCCAGCCTCGACTTAAATAATATATATTCTGGGATTTTGTGGTCATGGACACAGCAAAAGAAAAAGCAGGTACAATACTATTCAACTGTTTTATCAAACTTGCAGTCTGTTTGGTGAAGCTGCACACACATGATGTGGTGGGAGTAAGCAGAGTTAGTGTTGTAGATGGCTGAACCAGAATCCTGCACTGGTCTGGTGGACCAGGCAAACCTGAATCCTCCTGAAGGACACAATCTATCAGCCACACAGGCAGGTACCCAGGCTTCAAATGGCTTTTTACAAGCACAATGCATGTGCTTGACAATAGACGCAGACAGTGGTGAGCAGCTGGATAAAAGGACAGATCACTGCACGTCTATTCTTACAAACACAGCTCAGCTGCTGCAGAAGTCTGAATAAGTTGGTTTCCTCTCTAAACATTTGACTCTGTCATTTGTCAGATCCACACAGACTCCCCAGTGTCTGCTGCCTGCCTCAGCTCTGCTTTCACACAGAGCTGGGTTAGTGGGAAGGCTCATTACTAATCAGTGTGTGTGGGTTTACAGGAACCAGTTTAACCAGTTTACTGTGGTGCACTAAGAGAAGCCTGATGAATGTTAATATTCATCATACTGGATTTGAAAGTTTGCACCACAGCCGCCGGGTCACTGTACAACTGGTTCCTGTGTTCTGGGAGGAACAGGTCTGAGACCACCAGGCTCACAGACTGTGTGGATCTGAGTGTGGTCTGGTTTCCTGCCTGACCGTGGACTTTCTGATCAACATTGGGAGTAATGATGGAGAAAATAATAAACCACTACTGGACTGCAGGATCTCCCAGCTGTCTCATACAGTCGACTGTAAGCAGCACCATGTGTCAGAGGTGTTGAAGCACAGGCTGTGAAACACACAACACTGAAACCTCCAGGAATCTGAATATCAGAGATATGTGACTCACATATGAACATGTATGTCTATAATGTTGCTGCTGCTCGTGTGGGGATCAGTGTTTCACTGAGATATCTGTGCTTTCAGTGTGAAGCTGATGTGTTAAAAACAGTGTGAATGGCTGATTTCAATGTGAATTTGTTAAATAAGTTGAGAGGATAAATAATAATTACAGATAAATACTCCCTGACAGGCTCAACGAGGAATGACCAGATATTTACTGATCAACTGGAAAGAAGAAGACACATCTGATCATCATTTAACTCTGGATTCAAAAATAAGGCAAGTAACTGTTTTCACTGTATCCCAAAGGTAGGTCATCTGCATTGGACAGTGACAGGGCTGCACTGAGTTAACACCTCTACTTGTGGAAATGGTAAATGCAGTACATTTATATAGAGCTTTCTTGACCTTAGCTTGGTCCCAAAGTGCTTTACAAGGCAACTCATTCACCCATTCACACACACACACACTCACACACCAATGGCTACAGAGCTGCCATGCAAGGCGCTAACCACCAGTAGGAGCAACTTAGGGTTCGGACACTTCAACATGTGGACAGGAGGAGTCGGGATCAAACCCACACCCTCACGATTCACAGGCGACCAGCTCTACCACCTGAGCTGCAGCCGCCCAGAGATGATGTGTGTCAGGGAAGGACTGACTGTAATCTCATTTAGTCTCCATATGATTCATCTGGTGGAAAGTAACAAGGAGTAAATAAACCCAGGACAACTTTACTAATCCGACATTTCTTCAGAGCTCTTCAGTTGGAAGCACAGGTTGATTTTATTTACTTCTACTTCTGGTTTGACCTCCAGCAAGTGAAGTTTTTACCTGGTTACAAAATCATTAATCCCTGAACAAGGTCTAAATGTACAGCTGCTGTCAAAATTGGCACTCAGTGTAATCCCCACTAAGAAACACATCCAACACACAGCCGTTAACTGATGACTGAACAACTGGAGCCTCATCTGAACACGTGCAGTGAGAGAGCAAATATAAACTATACTAAGCTGTGAATGTCTTTATATTTATCCAGGAGGAAGCAGTGAGGAGATGATCCACCACCCAGCAACATGACACATTAAACAAAGACAGCCTTATGGATCAGTGTGATACACCCTGTTGTTAAGGCTCCCAGTGTGTAACAGCTCGACACTGTGCCACTGCTCTAAGGTGGAAGTGATAATACAAACTCCTGCATTCATTCAGGTGAGATACCTCCAGTGATTAACTCATAAACTAAACCATGAAAATGAAAATTCTGCAGAGAGAGTGTGTTCAGCATCAGCTCTGTAGGATGTGGGAGAGACATCATTTCTAAGCTTTTAGTATTTTAGATTAAATTCAAATGAGTGCCTTGAGCATAACATTTTAAATAGCTTGGATCTCATTCCATCCTGACTGCTTACTGTCACTCAGAGCACTCAGTAAAATCCTCCTGAATATGCTCTGGAAGACACTGTACCGTACGTTTCACATTTGGACAATCAGCAGCTGAAATCTGGGGAACATCCTGTCAGATGAAAATTAGCTGGAAGCTTTGCACAGGAGGGGAGGACACAGTGAAGTTGTCACCTTGCAGAGACGGTGGAGGAGTGCTGCCTGAGCCCTGCAGCTCTTCATCGAACACTTCACTGATGACAGGAGGCCACATGACGTCCTGTGATGTAGCTGCAGGTTTCATGAAGAGAGGGGATCTGGATGACAGGATGGGTCTCTGTGATTTCAGAATAAAGGCACCTAAACTCTTTTATTATGAAGCAGCTGTGGTTCAAGTTTAATAAGCTGTAATTTAATAAGGCTCAGATGTGCAGAGTAAACACCTGAGGGACGAAGTGTAAACCAGTGTAATAATACTGTAGAAATGGACGAAGCAGCCAGGTCTAAACAACGTGGCCAATGCTTAGTGCAAAAAAGTGCAATACCACCAACGACCTCTAGAGGCTCCAACAAACTCTGACTTCAACTGACTTAAATACAAACATGGTCATTTTCAATCCTGAAATCTTCAGTCAGTATTTTTTTTTTCCACAAGTGGTTCTGATGTCATGAGATAAAGTCAACCAGACCTGAACTCCAGTTACATCCACACTGGTCAGACCCACCTCCTGACCCCTCCCTCCATCCAAATATGGTCACTTCTGGCTCCAAACAACCAACACAACCACATTCAAACTCCACACACCAGCAGGTGACATCATGCAAGCTTTGTCTATTGTATTTACAGTCTGTATTTACTCTATTTGTCCATCTATGGTGTAAACACAGTGAACAGCTTCTGCAGACAAACCAGCAGCCATGGTGTCTCTGAAGAACCAGGTCTGATGTAATGAAGGTTTCAGGATTATAACTTTGAGACTTCATGTATAATACAGCTAATTAACCAACAAGCATTGAAGTAACAGAGGAAGTACATGTATAATGCTCACTATCAAAGTAAGTGGTTAACAACTGTTTCAATACTGAACAACTGTCCCAGTTAATGGAGTACTATGTCTCAGAGCAGTTAGTAAAAATACTATTTAAGTGGCCACATGGTACTACAGGAGACTAGGTGTGAGTAGACTCAGGTCTTTGTTACTACATTCATGCAGAGGTGCAGCTGAAGGTCCCTCTGGTCAGAGACAAGCTCTCTGCAGGGTCATAACCATTTCAACAGTCCTGGTTCAACAGCCACACTGCTGTATGAGCCTGAGAGTTCACACAGTGTGCTGAGTGTATTTTGGTTCAATACTGCATCATTTACTTCACGGCAGTACAGAAGTATCCCATAATACTGCAGCAATAATATTCATATCTGAGCCACAATGCTCATTATTTGGGTTTTTATAGATGTTCCCTGAAAAACTCAGACTTTTACACACACACACACACACACACCTTTATATCTTCCGTGTCAAACTGTGTGTACTGTTTACCTAACTGTGCATTGTTTGGACTGTGTTCAGAAACCTGGGAAAACAAAGCAGAAACAAAGAGATAATGTAAACTGCACACGGTTGTTCAGGTGGTTTTGTGCTGAGCACAGCTAAGAATATATTTCTCAGAGAAAACTCAGAGCTGCTGATTACACCACAAGAACACAACATCTCCTGAAGTGAATAAAATTAACAATCATCTGAAAGTACAAAAGGTTTACGCTCCAACTAGTTCCTCTGTTTCTTGATTTCCTCTCCTGTTTCATCTATTGATGTTTTTCTGTTATCAGTTGTTTTCAACTTTAAATAATCTTTTATATAAAAGGAAAAAATAATACTCAGTAAAACAAGAACCCAGTTAGCAGAAACTGGAGACCATTCAGTCTTACAGCCTCTTGTTCTCTGTGACGAGCTGAAGTATCAACACACTTAAATAAAACTCCATTGACTAAAGCATATTTAGAGCACAGAGACAAAACGGGCTTATAAACTGGCAGAGAGTGGAAATTTAACAAGTATATGAATCTGGGAGCAGGGACACTAAGCTTGGCTGACAGATAGATTGAAGACAGAGGATAAATCAATCAGTAAATGTGCAGGTTCAACAATGCATCACTGATTGTACTGAGGGCAGACAGGAACAAACTCAGAGGAAGAGGAGACGACGGAGAGGCGGGGAGTTGTAGCTAGCAGCCATTTCCATTTGTTATAATTTCCCCTCTGCCCTGAGATGGACTGATCGATGTCTTAAAGGCGGATTAACTGGAGAAGCCCACATCAGTTGAACCCATTCAAACAGCACGGCAGCCACTGAACACGCTCATAAAGGGAGTGGGTGGGAACGGTGACACACACCGCGTCTTTGCTTTCGGTCGGATCTAGCTCATTACCTGTGTTTGTCTTGGAACCGAGTGCAATTTACATCCAGCTAGGCCTGTGAAATCACTTGAACCTGAACGGTGCAGGGTTCACCCGCCAGCGCCGACAGAAACAAACAGAGATGAGGACATTTTAATGGGAACGCTTCACATCGCTGCCGCTCTCTGAGGGACACGCTCGCACAACAAATGCAGACTTTCAGCAGCCCGGTGTTTCTCCATCGTCTCCTCGCAGGCTGCAGGTCGTGACCTCAGCACAGGATGATGATACTTGGTATGCTGATAGCTACACACACACATAACACCACAGTCCAACAGCAACGTGCACAGCTACACACATTCAATAGATGCAACATACAAAGACCGAAGTGCAGCCATGTTGGTTTGTGAAGCCGAACTGCATGTTTTTAAATACAGTTGATTTTCTTAAGTTGAAGCTTACAAAAAAAATAACATTTACGATGTCACTTTGTTACCTGGCAAAGACCATTTTTACTTTCATTTTATGACTAAATAAATAACTACTGTATTTTCCAGACTATAAGCCGCTAGGTCTGTCACGATAACAAATTTTGATGATAAATTTTCCCAAAAATTATTGCGATAAACGATAATATTGCAGTTTTGATACCATTTTTCAACTAATATAATAATAATAATAATAATGGTATAATAATGCAAGTAGCGAGATAAATAAGAAGATAAATAACCTTTCACTCTTTCACGTTGTTGTACAGTTGTGGAATATCAGTTTGTGACAGTTTTTCCTGGCAATTCGTACCACCAGTCAAATGTTTGTAACATTTGTCGAAATGCCGGCTTTTCGATGGTGTTTCGATGGCTGCATCTATAGCGATGTAGCGAACTTCACCGTCTGTGAGTGCCACCATTTGGCACTATCACATTTATATTTAGTTTGCTTCATAAGCGCCCCAGTGATGGTGGACTGTCGGGAAGACGTTGACGGTCCCTCCTCCTCATTTAACGAATTTCCTCCAACCTCTGTCAGCTGTTCACTGACCGGGCGCTCAGAGCTCATGTTTATTTAAGCGGACGTTTTCAAATAAAATTTTAACGTTGCACTAAAGCGGTGTTATTGTACATTAAACCAATCTATTTAGTGGTTTCGTGCAGACTGTCGGCTGCAGGTACAGATGTTTCTGGGCCGCGCAGTGATGACGCGTGATCCAGTGTGTTTGGTAAAAGGAAAAATTATCGAGCCCAGCAAACTTACTGAGCTCATTTTTAATTATTGTGCAATTAATTGATTTATTGATTATCCAGGCCTATAAGCCGCTACTTTTTTCCGATACTTTGAACCCTGCAGCTTAAACACTGGTGTGGCTCATGTATCAGCGGCATGGAGCTTGCTAGCTTGTAAAAAGCTAACGAGCTTCGTCACATCAGACCCGGTCAGAGTGGACCACATGAAACTGTTTGAATACATTCAATAGTGGCTTATAGACAGGTGTGCTCAATAGTCTAGAAAACACAGTAATTGGCCAAAAGTCCCTTAAAAGGATAAGACCTACAGCAGAATTGGTTTCTTTGATGTAGGTAAGTTAATTAAACTGATGTCATGTGTAACTATAAAACATTTAATATGGGATAAACTGGGACATTAAGGTGTTTTAATCTTGTAACGACCTGGATCTAGATGTAGGAAATCGATGGTAACATGGTGACACTGCTTCAGGCTGCACTTTAAGGTCAGTTTCATGTAAAGACAGAAATAAAAAAACAAACTTCCGTGTCTCATATTCAGTCATTAAACCTCCAGCTGCAGCTCACTGATGTACTGCAGAGCTCCTCCTGATCCCTGGACACCTGTTACTGAGCAGTAATGAGGAGAGGACTCTGATCTGTGAACCAACACCCCACACTGACAGACACTGTGTTAACTCCCACTCATGAGGCCAGAACACTGAAAATATACATTTACAACATTCATCATTACAATTGATTTGGTTTAACAGAGAAGTGCAGGAGCCACAGTGGAGGTGGTTTTTCAAGATGAATCATTTAAACTGTATATTGGTGCAACAGATTCAATATTTACAGCTCTAATTTTCCAGCTTTGAATAGTTTGGATTATATCCTGTTGTGTTCACAAACAAAAATTGGACTGTCTGAGGCCATAAGATTACCAGATGTGAAATCTCTAATTAGGGAATATTGCCCTTTTAATTCAACTAATCACTTGTACTGCAGCAATCCCTTCTCATTAACTGGGCTCAGTCCCTGATGAAGACAAATGGATGAAGGCCCTCCTGCAAATCCAGACAGTCAGGTCCCATCAGCCTGCAGCAGAGCGCTGTCTGCCAAGGTAAACACACGCCGACACACAACAATGTGCGTTAGCTGTGCTAGCTCGCTACGTGTGAGACGACATACAAACACTACAATCAGCTACAAAGCATGTGCAAGGGTGAGGATTTATATAACCAGAGGATTATATATAGAAAGCCTGTTTAGGTAGGTTAACACAGCAACTACTGCAGAGCTGTACTAAATATTCTTCATCACTCTCACATATTTAGACGTCAGGATGTCTTCTTCTCAGCAGTAGTAGGAAACAACAGAAAAGTTCATCTTGATTGAAAAGCAGAGCAGAATCTGTCAGCTTCAAAATAAAAAGCACAATCCATGGATCCTGTTCAACAGATGATTACAGTTCACAGTGTAAACATGAAAACACAAAACCTCCAAACAAACTGTGTTTTTTCCCAGTTTGACAAAATGCTGCAGTTTGCAGTGATGGATGACAACAGATGTCACAACAGCCTTCATTCTGGCACTTCATTTATAGACTTGTTCAAACACTGGCAAAGGCTGATACATTAAATACAGTTCAACACTATGTCAAAATATTTGGTATGAATTCCTGTGTTGGAGGATGTTAGCTGTGCAGTGGCTGGATGGACATGAACATGGGTAAACACAGGTAGATGTGAGGTTGTGGTCTGATCACATGATGTCCAACATGTTAATTGTGCAGGAGACACAGCAGCACAACAGCAGCCATCAGCGGGCCACAAACAGGAAACACAACAGGCAGATGAAATGAGTTAACACAAACTTAGAGCCTTTCTCTCCTCCTCCTCCTCCACTGTCATCATCACTCCATATTTTCTATGAATCGTCTCTGTCCGTCTCCATCATTGTTATCTGAGCAGATCTCAAACACCGTCCTCTCCTCACAATAAAGCTGTCAGCTGAGCAACTGGCAGCGTGATTGATTCCCACTCTGCAGACGTCGTCATCTGGCGATCCCTCCCACATGGCTGCATTCAGTCCAGCATCCAAACATTCAAACCTCAGAGGGTTTTATTGGACGTGTAGCACAGACTCTGGGTGATGTTTAAAGCTACTAACACAGATGAAATTTGATCTCAGGTCAGTCAGTTATGGCCCAGGTTAAGATAAAGACGTTGCTTACAGAGCAGCACAGTACACTGTTGTATTACATTACTGCCTTCACACAGCAGGACGCAGCTGTAACTGCACTCTGTGGACCTTTATACTGCATCTGTACATGATGCAGCCACGTGTACTGGTCAGCCATAAACAGCACCACTGTATCATTGGCTGCATGAATTGTATAGCCCATGTGCATTGTTACAGCATCTCGGGGCCCAGTGGTGTAAAGTGCATTATTTATGCTTCCCTGCTCTTTGCCGCTCTATGTATCCAAGATGAATGAAGAGGAAGATGAAACGCTCTGTTGTGACTGCCAGAGGTGAAGGGCTCGGGAATGAAAAATCTACCCAGGATGCCCCTGTTTTCGCTCACACGCACACACGTGCACGAAAGCAAGCGAGTGAGCCGGCCGCCCCCTTCACGCAGCCCCCATCCCTCAGCCCCCATCCCTCGCCATCTCCGGGCCTGTTTGAAGGTGACATGTAGGAGGAGATGGATGTGTGGTTTGCAGCCATTAAAATGTCCCCATGAGGCGAAAGAGCTGTTTGTGTCTTTAGAAGAGTTACAGAGCCCGGGGTGAGACAGAAACAGGAGACTCATGCCGCTGAGCTGTTTTCATCATAACAGGATGACCCTTTGTCACCGCTGAGAGGGAACACAGCTGCCGTGCCGAACACACTCGGCACATGAAGGAAACAGAAAGGTACGGCAGCTTGATGGCTACTTCAGCTGGCAGGCCCTCATCCAAAAACAGTCATTAAACCAGAGCGCGGGCTGAGTCCGTCTGGGAACCGGACGAGGATTTCCAACGTTCACTGAGAGCTACAAGAAGGAGCTTTATTAAACACTGTCACCAACATTTATCACAACATGAAACCTCTCAAGGACTTCCTGACACAAAGTGCAGACAGAGCAGTTGTAGCAGCTTCTAATTTTTACCTGTCTGACTGACTGTCACGTTCACTGGTTAAAATACTGTTGGAGGTCAGAGCAGCTGCCACTTAACATTCATACTGAGAAGAAAAGGCAAATACATCAGCTGAGCTGTCTGCTTTCAGCTGAGCTCCTCTGCTGTGCAACACTGTACATCAGACACAGTCACACCTCCTCTGCTGTGGACTGTGTCACATCACTGTCAGGAGTCATTTCCTATCACACTGTTAACTTTATACACAATCATATAATGAAGTGTATCTGCTAGCTTAGTTAGCTTCCTCACAGCTGATGAAAAACATGGTGTCTGATGTAAGTCTTCACACCTGTCATATCAATGTGTTACATTGAAGTAAATCTCATCTAAAATAAGTGGGACGTCCTTCTTCAGTATTTAACATGGAGACAGACACATGGGGGAGGGGCTGTCTGTGGACTGAAGAGATGTTTATTCACCTGTTTGTCTTTATTGATGGAGGAAATCATGTGAATAATATCAACACTAAACTGTGTACATGTCATTAATGCAACAATATGCATGACATGTTCAACAGTTTCTGAATTTATATCAGTTTACTACAATGTAAAATGTACGATGTTACTACAATGACTTTATAATATTGATTTGTACATTACTATTTTTAAACAACTGTATTTATAATCATATGCATGTTTTTAGGTTATTTTATTTTTTTTTATCTTTATTTTTTATTAATCGGAGAAATTGTGATTATTTTTTAATCATACTTTTCACTTAGTTCTCCCTCTGCTGAGCTAATAATAATAATAATAATAATAGTAATAATGGTTTGGATTTATATAGCGCTTTTTTTTCATTCACACCCAGTCATACCAGTGCTGGTGCTAAGCTAAGTTAGCCACAGCTGTCCTGGGGCAGACTGACAGAGGCGTTGCTGCCAATCTGCGCCTACAGCCCCTCCCACCGCCACTAAACCATTCACTCAACATTCATAAAGGGTAAAGTGGGTAAAGTGTTTTGCCCAAGGACACACCGACACTGACTGGGAGGCGCAGGAATCGGACCACCAACCCTTCGATTGGTAGACAGCCGCTCTACCACTGAGCTGCTGCCGTCCAAAGCCGATCTGCTCCTGTTTCATTGCAGTGCTGACCCTGTGTTCACCAACATATGATCAATAAAACTAACTGGAATTAAAGTATTTGATCCCAAAGCACTGTTTGAATTTACCTCACAGTGAACTGAGAGTACCTGTGCATCTTCCTAAAGAGTGGTCCATGAAGTGCTCCTCTCTGTACGGCATCACCACAGTCACCACAGAGGCACCGCTGGACCACCACACACACACACACACACACACACACACACAGAGCTTCCTGTCTGTGCAGTGTGCTGAGGACACACAGCGGTAATGTAATGAGGCAAACCAAACGCCTGTCGTAAAAAGGAATAGTTACTCAGGGATTATGAGCTCTTAATGATCAAGTGCCGCCGATTAATCCATTCTAATGTTCGCAGCTTGTTTGCACTGCCGCCACACGACCTGATGGAAACAGTGAAGGAGAGGAAGAGGAGGAGAGAGTGAGAAAAGTAGAAAAAGGCAGAAAGACGGCTCGGCCCTGGTGGCAAGGCGGCGCTGTCCTTGAGAGCATGTGAGCTGAATGCTGAGGAAGGACAGTGTGGCGAGCGGCTGGCACCAGCACGGCGCCGCTGGCTGAGCACAGCAGCACAAAACACAGGAGGAGTCAGAGCCTTTCTGCATCTGAACTGTCTCACAACAGCCAAGTTTTTCAGAGTGATGCAGAGTGTGAGTGCTGTGCATATGTGCACAGTCATTTCATTTACATTTGGATCTGGATTCAACCTCCTGTCCACAGCGTGATGACAGATTCATGCGTCTTCCTCGACAACTGCATAATCATAACTTCACTAATTACAAGTGTCTAAATAAAGGAAATGACCTGTTAATCCAGCCGTAAATCATTTACAGTCACACTGCAATTACAGATGTGTTAACGCTCCGAGTCGCTGATTATACAAGACAGTTTTATGTGTGCAACACTGACGTGACGCGCTGCACACCATGTCTGCTAGGACCACAGCTGGGGGAAGGCAAGAGGTAATTAGTGCTGAGGAGCAGTGTAACATTAGACCTGCCAGGGCTGCCAGGCATCAACTGTGGGAGGTTCACTCATCTTGATCCAACATGGATGTGGTGATGTAGTTACGAGGAGAAATAGCAAGTTCACAGTGTAAAAGGGTAATTGTACCCACTAATTACTGCTAATGCAGGTGAAAACAAGATAACACATTCAAATCATCACATCAGTAAAACAATAAAAAGATGAACAATTATATGGTATTTTGCTTATTTGTGTTATTAACTGTAGTTGTTGTTGTTGTTGTTGTTGTTGTTTTTATCCCTGCTGTGTATCATCAGCTTCAGTTTGATACCAATATGGCAGCCATGACTAAGACTGTGAAAACGCCTTCCAAGCAAATAGATGAATAAAAGATTAAACAGAAGATATTTCAGCGTTCAGCCAAAGTGTTGACAATACTCACACTCCAGTAACACTACACTGCATCACACATCAGCCTCATTTCATCAATCAGCTGACAGGACGTTAGTACAACCTCTGCCTGCACCGAGCTGAGGGGGAACTTTCCCTGACTGTGTTGTAGTCCCACAGTTTGTGGAGTACAGTCACACTCCATATGGGAGCTGCTCTCCCACTGTGTGATTCACACCACAAGTGAGACGGTGTGTGGCCCCTTGAAGGGCGAGGAGGAAGTACACGGGGGGGGGGACTGTAAGGAAGCTCTCGCTGCATCACTGTGAACTGAGTTTTTAAAAGTCAATGCTACTGCACTGATTACACTGTTGTCATGGTGACACACATGTGGACGGTGCAACCGGGGCCCAGACAACGTCAGGGGCCCATGAAGGAAGAAGAAAAAAAAAATGAAAAACAGCTGTCTGGCATTGCCACAGCCAGACAGCTTCTTATCGTGAAGGGAAGAGCTTGTTGCAGGTTGCTAAGGTAACGCTGAGTGGCTGGTGTGGGAGGAGGAAATGATTATTTGTCCAATCACGTTGATACCTGTCAGTCATGATGAGTCGTGATGGTGTGAGCTGAGTAGTTTCTCATTTCAGCAAGAAAATGTAAAATGTAGCATCACGTTTAGCATTAGCCTAGCTTCTCTTGAGTGGTTGTGTTGATGTTTGTGTGTGTGTGTGTGTGTGTGTGTGTGTGTGCGTGTGTAGAGCGTGCACGAGGTGCGCTTTTGTTTCGGGCGGGGGTGGCGGCACAAAAACAATATTTGCACCGGGTCTATACCCATGATGTTACACTAGTTTACACATGTGACAGCATTTTATATTTAATGCTTAAAAAACAATCCGTTTTAGTTTTTACCAGTTACAGAGACACAAGCAGCAGATCAACCCGCTGATCACTGCAGAGAGAGGACAGTTCCCATTGATAACCAGAGTGCAACATCACATCTATCAGTGAAGGACTCTGCAGCAATCATCCCCATCCACATTATCAGTAATAAAAATTAACATCCCACCCCCATAAACTTTATGAAGTCGATGCTGTTCCTCCACACTCCTCAGGAGTCTCCACTTTAAACCTGCTGCCTTCTTATCATTCTGGAGTTAATGATAAAACTAGAGATGCACTGATCCAGGTTTTGTCCACGTTGGTCCATCTGGAAATGATTCATTGTTAGAGCTGAGAGAGGAGTTCAGGTCTGGTCTCCAACACGTCCACAAACCAACAGCTGATGTCCCGTCAGCTTCGTCCTGTCTATAAACAGTCTGTGTGTAACCCTGAGATTACAAACCTGCTTTCAAATCAAAGGCGCTGAAGACCTTGAACTTCACCTCACAGCAAACTCCTCACACAGTCAGAGATGTGGAGCTGCACAGTGTTGGTTTGAAGCTGACAGATTTATAAACAGCAAAGTGTGAGGAGCTGGGAATAAATCACAGTTTGTTCTGTACTGTCCTGATCATGAAGAGAGAGTCATGTCTGCATTTCATGAAACGTCTGCTGTAAACCCTCCAATGCTGAGGAACTGAACTGTGGCTCCATCTGACTCTGTTAGTTTGTTACTTTGTTAGTTTGTTAGTTTGTTACCTTTGTCTCCAAAGCTGAAAGAGAACATTACTGTGGTTTAGCTGCTGTGTATCATTTGCTTCAGGGTTGCCACAATTTTCAATAAACTATTTTCCAGGATATTTTGTGTAACACTGATTTATTTCTCACACATTTACAACTACAACAGAAAATATCTTGATCTGCTAGATTTGAGACTTTAACCTGGGAGCATTGTAAGTTTTATTCCTCACAAATTTGCAACTCAATTCTCAGAGAATATTCAAGTTTTAATTTTTCTGGTAAATTTGCAACTTTAACCTCACAAAATACTCACACAAACAATATCTCACAGTCAGCACAAGATGATGTCACAATTATTCAACCCAGAGCAACTCAGTGGTTTTCAAGACATTTTAATTGTTTCTCTAAATTTCCAGGAGTTTTCCAGGACTGGAAAATCACCCTGAAACCTCCAGACTTTCCAGGACACATTGGTTGTAATTCAAGATCTGTTTTCTTGTTTTTAAATCCTGCAAGCTTGGTCTAATGAGCCTGATTAACTGGGAATATTATTACACAATCATAATCAATCAACAACAATACTCCTCTCACTGTTGTTCTGAGCACTAGATACAATAAAGATGCAGCCTGCTGCGGTGCACTCTCTTCATGCACAGGGAAGTGGAAATATGAAGGTCTCAAAAAAAAGCAGAATAAAATACACTGATCTCTGTAAATCTTATGAGATATAAAGCTTGTGGGGAAAAAAAGCAGACTATCCAAGAAATAATAGCACCTCGCGGAGAGGAAACCATAAAGGTTGTATACTGAGATCACCCCAAACCAGTTTTCTTTTATTTCATCCCATTACTCACGAGAAAGGTAAAACATGGCAGAACAAAACAGTTACGCTGCCTCATTTCCAGCCACTTGTGTTCACGCTCCACTGGCGCTGCTGTTGTGTTTGCAGCGCTGTGGCTTTTCTCCAGCAAAGAGCCTAGATTATGTAAATCATGAAAAGCCACTGCTGCCAACTCCCGCTGAACCGGGCGACTCTTATTAGTTCTGTCAGGGCGTCATTTATCGTCCGACAAATGAGTGAAAATTTCCACTTTGTGAAAACAACAAGAGAAGCAAATACGACGGCAGAGGTGTGTTCATGGCAGAGGCTGTGCTGCTGAAGCTCAGTGGAGGACAGTGAACATGTGAGTGTCCCAGCTGTCCTCCACTGGGACCTGCAGGGAACACTGCACCTTATGTTGACAACCTGCTCCTGAGATGTACATGAAGCTGAGGTAAGTGAGGTTCAAACACGACCTCTCACTAAAGCAGTGTCATCACCAGCATCATGTAGACCAGGATTGCCCACCCCTGATGTAGACTGAGGATGAAGTTGTTCTCCTCCTGGACTCACAGCAGACATCAGCTCCCTCCCTCATGACTCCTCCAACCCATGTTTGATAAAGGGAGGAGTATGTGGGGCTACTTCCTGTCCTGGTCCCTGTGGAGGTCTGGGTGGGAGGGTCTAAAGTGACGACGCACATATGCTGGAATTAATCATGTTATAAACCATCTGTTACTGCACGAGACGTTACAGTCAAACCATATGTGGCCTAATTCCTGTGTAATCACTGCAAAATGTGCAGCTTATTATACATGTTCATCAGCAGCTACTGGTGGACCAGTGTCCTCGCTCTGCCGTGTGGTGGATCTGTCTGATGGGGGCAGGAGGCAGGAGAGGAGGACCCCGCTCCGATGGGATGCCGGGGCACTGGGTGAGGAAAGCAACCAATCACACATCTGAAATTGTAATCAGAGCGCTCGGCGGGGCAGAGGCAGTAACACTCGCCGTCAACCTTCCAAGCTAAACTGCTCTCACACACACAGACACACAAACACAATTCACACCTCTCAGAAATCACAACCCCCTCAGCTGAAACAGATACTGCAATTACCTGGAAGACTCTGCTGCAGAGAGCGCTCGTCTCTCTCCCTGGGAAAGCAATGTATGCTCTGTGTGTGTGTGTGTGTGTGTGTGTGTGTGTGTGTGTGTGCAATCATGCATGTATGCCGCCACACTGGGGACTGCGACTGTGCTCGCACTTCATGATTTAGGCCATAGAAATGCAATTAGGCAGCACAATCCAGCAAGTGCTCACAGTCTGAACAATTAAGGATTCAGCCACGAGTTCCAACGATTTAAATTAAAATGAATCATTTCTAATCTGTTCTTGCCACAGTTTAGCATGCACAATCATCTGCACATATTTCAGTGTTTTGAAAAGAGGAAACATGAAAAGGAAATTGGATGTTGAAATGACAAACTGATAAAAATACAGCTCACACCTTCTGCTTTATTGAATAACTTCTCTCAGAGCAGGGGAGTCAAACACATGGCCCGCAGGCCAAATCCTGCCTGCCCGAGGGTCCAACCCGGCCCGCTGGAAGAGGTGGCAAAGTGTGGAGTTTACCTTCAGTAGATGAGCTCTCGACCGAAAACAATCTCATTGGATGAATAATGCATCACTTTGACACATAAGACAAGCTAAATCAGTGCTTTTATTTTGAAATGAACAGAAATGTGTGTGTGTGTGCAGAAGACTTGTAATGCACTAACTCCATCAGTCACGGTGCCTACATCACTGTAACACATTAACACCTCCTCCACCACGTCACTACAAAACCCACACAACACACAAACATCAACACAACATCATGCACCAGCCTTCACTGTGTGTTTGTCTGGTTGTACAGTTTTGGACTGTCACCAGGGAACAGTGTTTTATATGGTAAATGGTCAAGCTAGACTTGACTTCACATTTATATTACTTGTTGATGTCTAACATACTGAATCCCATGTGACAGTGTTAGATAAGAGGGGATATTTGCTCACTAGGTAGCTCTGTGTGGACTCTAGTTTAGTTCAAACCCTGCACTCTACCAGTTGAACATAGTTGAACTTTTGGACCAACATTGAGTTTAGATTAATGTTTTAGTTAATTTGGCAGGGACGTGTACAGAAGAACATTAAACACAATGGAGAAGATGCTCTGTGCCAGATTATAGCTATAGCTAGCTTCCATAAGCACTCACTGTCTACTTTTCTCTTCCTGACCAATCAGAATAAAGAAGGAGGTGGGACTTATGACATCAACACTGTCAACTGAGGAGCAAAAGGGTGGAACTGCTGCTAATCCCAGGACCTGATCTGTTTGTTCTGTGTTTTAACTTGAACTTGAAAGTGCTACAAGATGGTTTTTGTAACCTAGCAACAACCTCCGGACTCAGGACCTGAAGCCTCAAATGACGAGCTAATTCAGGACAGATAGTCTGCACTGTGTTGATGACACCTCCTCAGTTAGCTTGTTGACTGTTACCTTCAGGTTTGTAGTTTTTGTACCATTCAAAGCAGTGAGACTGTGTAAAGTGTTATATTCAGAGCAGGGGGGGGGACATGAGACAGGTTTATTGTGATGATAGATTTTTTTAATTCGTCTGCAGATGAGATGAACAGGCAGCCAACATGTTTCTTTGTATTCTTCAGTTCCCAGTGTGGATGAGACTGAGCCTGCAGCTCTACTGACTGTCAGGAGTGTTGCTGAGTTTGTCTGCCCTCCTCTCTCTGTGTATGCTAGCTTGTCAGTCAGCCTCTGCTTTCCTTCCTATCTCCTCTGGTCTGTTCACCTCTCTTTCTTTCTCTGTGTGTGTGTGTGTGTGTGTGTGTGTGTGTGTGTGTGTGTGTGCCCATCACTCTGCTGTCTCTTGCGTTCTGCTGGTTGGACCCTCTCTGCCACACACAGAGCAGAACCTCTTAGGAAAACAAACATCAGTGGTTCCCTCCTCTCCTCTCTGAGTGTCCCCGGGAGCCTCCTTCCACAAAGCAAATAATGTCATGTGCTACCACAGCAGACTCCCCCTCCTCC